>JBCAUA010000001.1:6511310-6528141 GCA_038406235.1 Peronia verruculata | reverse complement strand
ATTGGGTTCTCACTTCAGATGCTATAGGACATGCTAAAGCTTTTTATTCTTTGGTAAAATTTACTTGAACGCAGATCTAATGAACATGCTATAAATTTAAAAATGTTGAATTTAACATACATTTTCCTCTCAAAACTCATGGCATATCCCAGGTAATGAGGATACATATAATATCTTTATTCAAATTAATTCCTCTATTTCTTTTTAGTGTTCGACAAAGACCTGTCGATTATGTGGGAGTTTTTAAAGCAATGGAAAAAGCACTAGAAGGCTAAGTTGATTTTCTGTCAAATTATAGTATGAAACTGATATCAGATTGAGAAAACAGATTCTCCACTATCATTTTTCCTTTATTTAAATAAAAATTTACTTAAAAAGTAAACAATGAGGCCATGTTTGATAAATTATTGACCATTTATAAATTAATTGTAACTTCGAAGATACAGTCTGTCTAATGTGACACCATGCAGTGGAAATTGTCATAATAGATTTCATCTGTAATGCTTGGCAATAAGTCAAATGATTAGCTGCAAAACTCAAAACAATCAACGGAAAAAGATCTGCATAGCATCAGCGAAATTAAATTGTTCGTCCCAGTTTCGTTCACTGTCATTGTGACATGTCGTGTTTGCAAAATGCGTCTCTACATTGTAAATCTGCAGCACTTCAATGAAAATCTATTGAACACAATATCGTTTTCAAATACACGTATTCAGATCGAGTATTTAGCGCCATCTGTGCTTTCTTACTAGATCAGATGAAATTCAGTGATCAAACGATAAACTAGAAAGCATCATAAAATCTGTGTTAGATATCTATTTTTAGATCAAGAGATATAGATCAAAACAGATGAGATCTAGATTTACGTCAGTTGTCGATTAGACCTAATATGACAGAGATGGCCGACATTCTAGAATTAAAATCAGTGAGATTAAAACAAACAAGACGAGCAAATTCTACCTGATCCAGAGCTTTGATTCAAGTTAACTGTGGCCAGCTTCGTGATCCAGACCAGGATCTACTACGTTACAACAACGTGGTATCTAATTTTAAGATTTCCTGGTGCACAGTACATGTAATGCCATTTCATTTAGCATTAGAACAGCGGTACATATCTTTGTGGAGATAACAACCGATAAAAATAAAAACAACTGAAAACAACAAGTAACAATTGATAACAACAAATAACAACTGATAACAACAAATAACAGCTGCTAACAACAAGTAACAACTGATAACAGCAAATAAAAACTGATAACAACAAATACAAACTGATAACAACAGATAACACAAAAATGACCACTCATAAGGTATTTATGTTTGTCGAGATTACAACAACAAGAACAACAAATACTCCATAACGTACTTATCTTTGTCGAAATAACAACAATTTTCAACTGATAACAACAAATAAAAAACAAATAATAACTGATCACAACAAATAACAACTGATAAAAACATATAACAACTTATAACTGTTGATTTATGACGTTATCAATTGTTATTTGTTGTTATCTCGACAAAGATAAGTACCGTCAAGGTACGTATCTTTGTCGAGATAGCAACGTATAATAATTGATAACAACAAAAAACCACTGATAACAAATGAAAACAACAAATAACAGCTGCTAATAACAAAGAGCAACTGATAACAACAAAAACAACTGAAAACAACTGATAACAACAAATAACAACTCAATACACAAAATAACAACTCATTATCTACTTATCTCTGTCAAGATAACAACGAAAAAACCCTTATAATGTACTTATCTTTGTCGGGATAACAACAAATAAATACTGATGACATATGTTAACAACAAATAATAACTGATAACAACAAATAACAACTGATAACGACAGATAACAACTGATAAAAGTTGTTATTTGTTATCAGTTGTTGTTTGTTGTTATCTCGACAAAGATAAATACCGTCAAGGTACTGACGGTAATAACTAATAACATGAAATAGCATGTGATAACAACTGATAAAAAAAAATACTAACAGATGACAACAAATATAACTTATAACAACTGAAAACAAGAAATAAAAAGTGACAGCAGCGCATAACAACTAATAAAAAGGAAAAACAGTCAATAACCACAAATAAGAAGAAAAAAATAAAAACTGATAACAACAAATAACAACTAATAACAAGTAATAATAACTAATAACAACTGATAATAGCTGATAACATTGTTGTTTGTTGTTATCAGTTTTGTATTTTTTGTTGTTTTTTGTTATGAGTTTTGTATTTGTTTTTGTTTGTTGTTATCGGTTATTATTCCTTGTTATCAGTTGTTATTTGTTGTTATCAGTTGCTATTTGTGTTATCAGTTTCCATAAGTTATCATCAGTTGTTACTTCTTCTTATTTGTTGCTATCAGTTGTTATTTGTTGTTGTCAGTATTTATGAGTTGTCATTTGTTGATAGTCAGAAATGATAGCATTTTTCTTTGTCGAGATAACAACAAATACGAACTGCTAACAATAGATATTAACTGTTATAAGTTGTTTTTTATAGTTATCAGCTGTTATTTGTTGTTATTTCTACAACGATTAGTATCTTATGAGTGTTATGAGTTGTTCTTAGTTGGTATCATTTGTTATCAGTTGTTTTTTTGTTGTTATCGGTATTTATTTGGTGTTATCAGTTTTCATTTGGTGTTATCTCGACAAAGATAAGTACCCACAAGGTATTTATCTTTGTCGAGATATCAACAAATAACAACTGATAACAATAAATAACAACTGATAACAAGAAAGAGCAACTTATAACAGCTGACAACAACAAATAACAACTGATAACAAGAATCAACAATTAATAGAAACTGATAACAGTTGGTTTTTGTCAATAGTTATTTGTTGTTATGAATTGTTATCAGTTTTTATCAGTTGTTCATTTTTGTTATCAGTTGTTATTTGTTGTTATCTCGAGAAAAAAAATACCTCAACAAATAACAACTGATAAAAACAAATAGCTACTGATCACAACTGATAAGAACTGATAACAACAAATAACAACTGATATAAACTGATTACAAGAAATAACAAGTGATAACAACTGATAACAACAAATAACAACTAATACAACAAATAACAACTGATAACAACAAAAAGCGACAAACACCGACACAAACGTGCTCATAGAAGGTGATCAATCCAATACAACTCTTTAATAATGATATTTGTATTTTTACATAAAATTGTATGACAGAACAACAAATGATGATGATATGATTACATACAACAGGACAAATGTATAAAGAAATATGAGCACTTCACCTTCTAGATCTGAACATTTGAAATATGACACCATCAGTCTTGGTATGACAACACAGAGTCGTATGTCAACAAAATAAAACTAACATTGAACAGCAAAATGCAAAATGGCCTTACATGATTGTGCCAAAGAGTTACTAGAATTCAACCACCAGCTATACAAAAGCACTATAACAGCACTTTTATATTCAACAATCACAGGATCATACAATAGAAAATTCACAGATGACATAAGCCGTGAGGATATGAAGAAAAGAGTGACGCATTTGGTTGGTCAGGATATTGTGTCAGTTTATGAGTTTAAAGGTTTTTGTCCAGTGCTGGCTCCCCTCCATCATCATCATCATCACCACCATCACAATTCTATAGAAATATAATAAAACATTCAGACCGGCAACTAATAAAACAATTCAAGAAAAATAAATAACACAGAAATCTATAAACATCTTGATAGTGATGGTCAAATCTGCCAACTTTTCGAGTCAACGACTCTTCTTCGGGGCAATTATGAAAACATATAAAATGTAAATAAGGCATTGCTGTACACGAAAGGAAATGTAAAGAAAATGATTTGTTTTATGTAAAAGAGAGGTTTTTTAATGTAGTTTGAAAAGGAGATTAAACCATACATTATTAGGGCAATTAAATTTCTTATCATCATCAGTAAGAACATCAGTAGAGAAAATGTTGTCATCACCACAGCAGTATAGAAGAATGGCAGCTTAAATATCGTACAAAAGAATGTCACTTCTAAACCACCCCCCGCCTTTCTAAAAAATCAACAACCACCTTAAATACCGTTAAAAGTATAGAAAAGTGGCATCTCTGGACCGCCTCTCTTTTTTTTTTTTTAACATTGTAACCTGTCTAATTTAACACTTTTTTTAATAGAAGAAACACTTTTCAGGGAGTTCTTTTTATTCTTTTTTTTTTTAAATTTTATTTCATTGTTGTACAAGTACTTGCAGTGGTTTTTTTTTTTCCATTTTATCGATTTTTATTTCATAAATACCGGGCACAGTAACCTCCTTGCAGCATAATCGATAATGCAAAGAGATCTGCAGGCCTGCATAGTGTTGCGTATATATTTTATCGTTACTTTTTCTTTTAAAAATGCCACTACGTTTTTTGGAATATACTAAAAATTTCACTAATCCTGTAATTAACACTGTTACAACCATTGACGGGTTTTATAAAACTGCTTTATTGGACCGTGTCAAACAATTAAAGATTGAAAATCCTAAAAAAACACAGAAAGAAATAGCTAAATTATTAAATATATCTGATAGAACTATATCTAGCTATCTAGATATTCATCTGATTTAAACGAGGAAATATGAAAAAAAAAAAGTTAATAAAATATATAAACTTGAACAACGTGAGCATTGACTGTTCATTTCAAAGAATAAAGCAGGTCTCATGGCACATAAAAGGAATGAACATTTAAATAAGACAATTGAGGACAAATTAAGACAACCTTAAAAGTGAGAAAATCCCAAAAGTAAAGGTAAAAAAAGCTCCCAAAGATAAAAATGTTTTGAGAAAGAAGAAGTAACTGATGAATATTTAGATGAATTGGTTGGTAATAAAAATAATCAATATAAAGTGGAAGAAGCTTTAGAAATTATTAAAGAGAATAATGAAATTAGAGAAGAAGCCAAATTAGCTATTAAAGAATTTAAAAAAGAAAGTCTAAGAAATCAAGCAAAACAAGGTGAGCAACTTGTTGCTATGATGCCTACTATTAAAAAACCGTTTGTAATGATGAGAGATGAGATATATGAAACAGGTACAGAAAATGATGAATTAAAAAGATTCATTGGCGAAGAAGATATTGTGAGTGTTAAGAAAAATGTAAAAAAAAAAAAAACTCATAAAAGAAACTAAGGATGAGGGGAAGAATAATTATGTATATAATAGAAAAACAGACAAAGAAAAATGAAACAATTAACAGAAAAATAATTACTCTATGATAAAAAAGTGATTTTTTTAAATTCTCCACATATTTTTATTAATGTATCTATATCATCTATAAAAGAAATTACTTTATTTGTTTCAATCATTTTTAAAATGCAAAATATAAAAGAACATTTTTCTAAAAAAATAATAAGACAAATATAAAGGTCAAAGGAATAAATTCCAAATCAGTCAAACCGCCATTAGTCAGTTCAGACTACAGAGTGAAAACAATTCGTGAAGTTGAAGAGATACTTGAAACAATAATAGATGTGAGAAAGAATATACTAAAAAATATTCAAAAGTTGTAGATGTAATAACTGGAATTGATGAGATTTTAACAGCAACCACAGTTGGACTTGGAATAACAGGATTAATATTTTGAACAACAATAGTAGCCATTCCCACAGGAATTATATATACAGGTTGTTCTGTTGGTAAAGGATGTTTAAGTATAATTCCAAAATGTTTAAAAAAGAAATATAGACGTAAAGTTGAAAAGCAGAAAAAAAAAAGAAAACGTTTAATCCTACTAGAATCTAAATATGATACTTTAAAAGAATCCATTTCTAAAGCTCTTGAAGTTGTTAAAATTTCAGAGAGAGAATTTAATTGGTGCAGGATGGTTAAGAATAATTTCTAAACGTTTAAAAAAATATAAAAATAATATAAGATGAAAAATAAATTGATTAAAATGGAGAATAAAAGAAATGATTCGGAACAGCCTCTACCAAAAATTTTTAGTAATAGAAAGGAGTATATAAAAGAAATTAATAGATTGTTTAAAGTAGAAATGATAACAAGAAAGCAAGCGGTAAAAAAAAAAAAAACCACACACACACACACACAATCCACAAATATTGTGATAGTAGGAGGGCAAACTTTCACATTTGTGTCACTTGTTTACGGAATTGGATCAGTAGTATTTTTAACAGCAATAGCAGCAGTTCCCGCTGCGCTGTATTTGTAAGTTTTTCTGTTGGTGCAAGAATTAAATTAGGTTTAATTTTAAGAAGTACAATTAAACATTTTTCATTTAAATTACATAAACAAAAAGAACGTTAACCACAGCTGAGACAGTTTTTTAAAATATTTAGAAAATTGATAATACTGAAAGAGCTTCGGACAGAGAATTTGCTGTTCTTTTAGATGAATTGCATGATTATGAGGTTTTAAAACAAAAAAAAAAAAAAAAAGATAATTAAAATAATGTTATCATTTCTGAAAACAAACTTTATAAATTTGTAATCGATAATGTATTTAAATCTAAAAAAAGTAAAAGAAAAAGGAATAATTCCAGAATCAAAACAATTATTAAATAGTTTGTTGGGAAATGGAATTAAACGCATTTAAAATTAATATCATATTGCATGTTAACCTTATGTTTAATTTTTATGTTACATTTTACGTTTAAGTTTTACTTAGAGATTTACCATGTTCAGCAATTGACTGACCTAACTGTGAGACGTTAGATTTTATTTAAGCAGACTTTCCATGTTTAACATTTAACTGACCTGCCAGTGAGACGTTAGATTTTTTTTCAGCAATTATTGAAATCTTACGTTTTAAATTATTATTTTCCTTCTTTAGATCCTCTAACTTATTTCTCAGTTCTCTTTTTACACTTAATTCCACTATAGCATATTCATCATCTGTCAGTAGATTGTCATAGGTTTTAATAATTGCCACAGGTAATTGTTGAACTGGTGTATAATATTTCTTTAATAAAACAAAAATTGTAACAATATAAATATAAACTATAATAGTAATAATTAAAACAAAATAATCCATTTTATAAGCACATTTTATTAGAATTTCGTTCGTTGTAATTCCTTGTCTTAAAAAGAACCAATAATTTCTTCATTGTCTAAATCCTTTATCTTGTAAGTGATTGGGTTTGTGTATAATATTTTATCAACTATAAATATTTCTTTTGTCCATTTAGGTGTATAACCTTTTTCAAAAAACTTTTTCTTTTTTGTAATTCTAACTCTATCACCTAATTTAAATCTAGGTTTACCATTTTTGATTAGTAAATCATCATACCGATTATTATAGACAATGTCTTTATTTTCTTTTTTACTTCCTTCAATTACAGTCATTTTTATTGATGAATGATATGAATTATTATAATCTTTTATCAAATCATCTAAAACGTTTATATACTTTGTAGTATTATTAGCTGTAAAATATTTAAACATTTTTTCTCTCATAGTTCGATTCCATCTTTCCACGACAGAGCTTTTTTCTTCATTCTCTGTAGAGTAGATTTCTTTGAAAAGACTGTTGACATGTTTATTATAGAATTCACTTCCTTTATCAACCCATCATTTTTCTGGATGTCTGTTCTTTATTTTTCTTAAAACCTTCAGCAACCGTTATTCCGTTTTTATTTTTTAAAGGAATCATCCAACGATATTTTGAGAAAACATCAATAACCGCTAGAATATATTTAAATCCTTTATTTTGGTTAGAATAAGAAGACATATCAACTAAGTCACCAGCCCATATTTTATCAATTCGTGTAACTTTTCTTTTTTTTTTTTTAATTTCCTAAGAACTGGTTTGTGCTGCTAAATTGCTAGTGAAGTTTTTTCCCCCCATTCCGAAAGCTAATTTAGTTGTAATTATAGGTTCAACAATACCTCTCTCTAATCTTTCTCTTAATGTTGGGTTAAAAATTGAATTTAATGAATGTACCATATTTGTATCACAAACTTCATTTCTGATTTTGGAATTTTTATTTTGTAAATAACAAATATCATGATGTATCGCGGCTTCATCTACTCTATTAATGGGTATACTCCATGGTTTCGGGTTAGATCAGCGTTCAATCGTTCGTCTAAATTGGTTCCAGGACCCGTAAAAATATGTCCAGGCAAATGCATTTCAAAAGAAAGGTTGCTGATAGTTTTGTTGATTAAACGATAACAATTTGCTTGATCATTTTTAATAAATCTAGTTTTAGTTGTACCACAAACAATACATTTTCCTTTTAACATCATTCTTTTTTTCTTTGTTGTAACTTGTTCTATATCTTGTGAATCGTCACGTTTTTTACATTTTAAACAAAATATCTCAGTCATTTTTTAACAAATGAAAATGGAACCACTTTCCAATCTTGATATTATAAACTGTGTTGAGGAATTAAAAATTCATAATTTTACAGGAGTATTTTTGAGAACAGAATTACCTAAGAGATCAAGAAACAGAATGTGGAATATTGAATTTAGACGATGGGATGAAAGGAGGAACTCATTGGGTTGCATGGTAGAGAGACTCTGACAATAGAAACAAAGATAAAATATATTTTGATAGTTACGGAATTCAACCCCCTTTAGAAATAATAAATTATCTCAGAGAAAAGCCAGGAGATATACAATTCTCCACTAATCAAGTACAAGATCCTGATACAGTTATTTGTGGACATCTATGTTTGTATGTTTTGAAACAATAATCGGAAGGAAAGAGTTTTCAAAAAAGTATTAATACTTTGTACTAATCTTGAAAAAATCTCTTTAAAAATGGTTGACAAATTCGGTTTAATGGCCGATGCTCCAGGAACAACTGTTATACCCTTAAATAAATATGCTACTAATCTAGATGATTTAGAAAATGTTGAAGGTTTTAATGAAATTGGGAAACAAGGTTCTTTGTATTGTTTTAAGTTAAAAGAAGATGGTATTTTTTTAAGAATAAAATGAATGATGTACCAACTCCTCAGTTTCTAACAGAGATAAGCCGGTAAATTTATTAGTTGTAAACGAAAGACTAAAAAATATAACTGAAAAGTATGATTAGGATATTGATATTCAGTTAAAAAATCACAAGGTAACCACCAGAGGAAGAGACAATACAGTACTAAAAGTTTTAAACTCAGGACAGGTTCTTGGTGGTCTAGTTCCTCTTTATCGATATAGTGAAAACACAATTTTAATACGTGACGACCAAGGAATCTATTATCTTTCAGCTGCCAAACCACGCACTGTTTTAAATTTTGAATGTGAATTTCCTGATGAAAAAAATAGTTTGGACGATTTTCCAACAGGTGCAACTTTTATTATTAAAGGTCAATTTTTAGAATCTTATAAGCGGAGTTAAGATTCCTTGATAGTTATAGATTTTTCACTTCTTCTTTGGATAACATTGTAAAATCTATGGATTCTAATGATCTAAAAATCTTGAAAGAACATTTTCCAGAGTTTACTTTTTTAAAACAGAAAGGGATTTACCCTTATGAGTATATTGATTCAATTGACCGATTAAAAGAAACAGAGTTACCACGTACAGATAAGTTTTTTTCAATTTTGAAAAGAGAAGGAATAAAAGAACAAGAATGTCAACATGCTTTAAATGTTTGGAATACATTCCAGTGTAAAACTCTGCAAGATTATCACGATTTATATTTAAAAACAGATGTTTTACTTTTAGCTGATACATTTGAAACGTTTCGCTCTTTTTTTGTAGAAAATCATGAAATTGACCCCTGTTATTGTTTCTCGGCTCCGGGATTAACACGGCAATGCGGTCTCAAATACACCGGAATTAAATTAGAATTATTAACAGATCCAGACATGTTTTTGATGTTAGAGAAAGGAATAAGAGAAGGATATTCAGGAGTTTTGGGTTCTAGGTATGTCAAAGCCAACAATAAATATTTACCAGATTCGAATCCTAAAAAGAGATCAAATTATTTACTCTTTTTAGATACTAATAATCTCTATGGTAGTGGAATGTCAGAACCTTTACCAGTAGGTGATTTTAAAGGAAAACGAGTATCCCAGAAGGAAGAGGCTGTAGAATTGAATGTGATTTAGAAGATACAGTTAAAGCAAAAACATCCACTAGTAAATTTCCATTAGCACCAGAAAAATTAAAGTCCTTGAAGGTGACTTAAGTGAATTGCAAAAATATTATTGAAAATTAGAAGACAAGAAAGTAGGAAATGTTGAAAAGTTAACATTAAATATAAAAGACCAAAAAAAAAAAAAAATTATGTGATACATTACAAATTATTAGAGTATTTTGAATCATTAGGATTGAATGTATCTAAAGTTCATAAAATTATTTCTTTCAAAGAAAAACCATGGTTAAAAGAATACAGCGATTTCAACACACACTAAAGAACTCTTGCAAAATCAGATTTTGAAAATAACTTATGGAAGTTAATGAACAATACTGTCTATGAGAAAACTCTCGAAAACATAAGAGATCGAATTGATCTCAAATTAGTGACAAATGAAGAAAAAGCTTCAAAGTTAATTAGTAAACCAAATTTTAAAAAGTCAATACTTTTTGATAAAAATCTTATTGGTATTGCTAATAATGTACCGTCAGTAAAATTTAATAAACCTATTTATTTAGAAATGTGTGTTTTAGATTATTCTAAATTAGTTGTGTATAAATTTTATTATGATGTAATAAACACGCTTTGGAAATCAAATGAAATTGTTGGTTTTGATACCGATTCATATTTTTTTAAACATTAGAACAGAGGACGTTTATGAAGATATGAAAAAGATAACAGATCATTTAGATACAAGTGATTATCCAAAAGATCACTTTCTTCATTCAATTAAAAATTTTTAAAAATCATGAATAAATAAAGATGAACTAAATGGTAAGATTATGAGTGAAATAGTTTTTCTGAGAAGCAAAGCATATACTTATAAAATTGGTGATTCTGAATTTTAAAAGTTAAAAGGTATAACTAAAACAACAATAAATAAAGATATTACATTTGAGAATTACAAAAACAGTTTATTTAATGAGCAAATTAATTATAAAAAGACGAACGTTTTAAATTCTGACAAACATGAAATGTATATTAAAGAAATAAATGTTATAAAAGCATCAAGTCCTTATGATGATAAAAGATATATATTATTAGAAGATGGAATTAAAACACTTCCTTATTTTAATAAACATACTCAAACTGTATATGGAATGGTTGAAAATGTTAAGACTGAATAACAGCCATTTTCTTTCCATCAGATTGAAACGAAATAAGTTTGTCTGAAATAACTACAGCATAGACTCAGGTGTCAGCTGGAACGTTTTTATTAAATGTTGCTTTAACCATTGTATCAGTTATACTATTTTATAACCTTTCACTTTGTTTACTCACATTAACTATAAATAATGGATACAGTGTATGATAATCAACAGTGCTAATATTTGGATTACTAACTAATTCATCCATGTTATAAAATTTAGATCTAAATGATGCAGCATCACCATATACTCTTGAGAATTGAAATTTAGGAAATGACATTTCATAATCTACTTCTGGATATCTTCTAGAGTTTAAATGAACATAAATATTTCTTACATCAAGATTATTAAATACTGATGCATTTTGTGTTTGGTCAGCTCTATTTTTTGTTTGAAAAGCTATTACGATCCATCTAGGTTTTTCAGGAGAGGCTTTTACGGATAATCTCCAAGAAAACTCAGTAGCTATGGGAACCGCAACTGAATCACATTGTCTACCTCTATAGCCAACAGCTAATTTTGCTTTAGATTCAATAATCTTATACAGTTTAAGTTTCTGTTCATCTGCAGGTAAGACATGAGGAACATACCACGAAATTTTATCAAGAGTAACTTGTCCATTGCTAACTTCATTTTCTCTATAATTAGCAGCATTTGAATCTGGTCTTTTGTACAAAGTAAGTTGTTGACTAAATCCATACAGAGTCTTATCATAATCCTCTGCAAAACCGAAAATGTGTTTTAGAAGAATTCGAAAAGAAAAGGTTCCTTTAGGATCAGGATATTTCAACAGGAGTTCTTGTCTAGTGTTAAAACCATGATAATTTTTAATACCACCTTTTGTATCTTTTGACCATAAGAGATTTAATCCTTGAGATTTCTCAAAATCATCAGGATATCTGAGCAAACCTAACATTGTTGTTCCTTATCCAGGGTGATTGACGTTTTCAATTTCTTGCCCTGATAACTGATAACGTATAAACTGAAACAAATGCATCACACCATTATTACATAACGCTATCTTATCATTTGCAACATATTCTGTTCCGTCTGTTTTTAAAAGTCTACCTTCAACTATTATGTAACTTTCACTTGGATGTGTAAAAATATCTTGCAATTCAATAGCTATTCTAATTTCTCCTCCGTTGTTTAAATTTGTACCAGTAACTGGCATGTATTCATGGTATTCGTATCTTTCAATACTTTCATCTACTTTAATACCTTCATCGATGTTTAAAATATCTTCCATTTTAATAGTTGAAAATTTGTATTGATAATAAAATTTGTACTTGTTATTTATTTATTAAATGTTATTTATTTATTTATTTTATTTATACAAGTAAATTTAAGAATGGAATGCTTTTAACTAAATCGCTTAAAATACCTTCGCCGTTATAAACTTGACCCTGATGTTTTAAGTATAATCCATCTCCTTGAAATTCGTTACCTTTTACAGGTCCTAAATAAAGCCCCCTTCCATCAGTTTCAATTAGACACAGACATCCCCCCCCGTTTTAAGTACAATCCATCACCTAATAGTTTTTGCACTCCCGATGATGCCAAACCAGTCAATGCTCCTATGGCTAGACCTTTCGCTAATGATGGGACAGCCTTAGTTAATATCGGCAAAGCCATTCTTGCAAGAGCAGCAAGAAAACCTCCTTCAATTTTCATGTTATATTTTATTTGTTTTCGACTTAGTGTAATGTCTGCTCCCTTGTTTTGATCAAAAGCTCTTTGGATTTTATTTATCTGTGTTTTTGTTAAAGCTAATATATCACTCCCAGATTCTGTAATTCTTATTGTAACAGGAGTGTTATTTTTCATTGCTCCTTGAATTTTTTCTTTCTGATTATCCGAAATATTTACATGAACTTTTTCATACGCCATTTTTATAGTAATATAAATAAGAATATTCAAACTTCACGTATATGAAATCTTATCATAATAGTTTCTCCTCTTAAGTTTAAAGGTTTATCATTTTGGTCAGT
The DNA here is from genome assembly GCA_038406235.1 of Peronia verruculata. Lineage (NCBI taxonomy): Eukaryota > Metazoa > Mollusca > Gastropoda > Systellommatophora > Onchidiidae > Peronia > Peronia verruculata. Next base: position 6,514,917 of record JBCAUA010000001.1, on the reverse strand, counting down.
AATTTTTACTTCTAGATTATTTATAGTTTTCATAGCTATTGGAAGAAAAACAAGATTTGTAGGTTTCTCAACTATTTTGTAACCTGGCGATACATTTGGAAAAAATGAATAAATAACTGGAACAGATGTGCCATTAACTATACTTCCATTTATGATATTCAAGTGAACAAATATAGTATTAACACTAAGAATTTTTACAATGTTTTCAGATTCATGAGTCCCTGCATCATAAATTGTATGATGAAACCCCAATAAATTATCAAGTGTATTATTCTCTTTGAAACTGACTTTGTACCCAGGTTTAATTGTCATAACAGATTTTAAAGTGTGATTATTCGGTTCAAATTGTATAATATCACCAACGATACTTTGAATTACACTATTTAAAGCTCTAATTTCATAAGCACCAACTGGTATAAATACTTTCTTCCACGATGAAGCGTCATGGTACTCAAACATGTTATTTTCTTCACTAACATTAGGAAAAGAATAGTAGGTTTCAAGATTAACTAATGCAATCTCATAGTGCTTATCATCATCTAATTCTAAAGGAGGATTAAATGTTGTTGTAAAACTTGTTTTATCACTACCAACAATAATTTGAGTTGACCATTTAGGTCCATTGTTTAAAGCGAGTATCTTTAAAACAGTTTCAATTTCGCTTTCCATTTTTTAGGTATATAAAAAGTATCAAATTTATATCTATACTTTCCATCATATTTATCGCTAGAATTGTCAATGACAAGAAATCCATACGATTTTTCCCAACATTTTTTACAAAGCCTTTGGAACTCTTGTTTTGTCATATCATTACTCACATGATCGTTATAAATATGATTAAGATTTTTAATATCTTGTTTGAATAGACAAAGAAAGTTTGAATTCTCTCTTATTGTTTGTCTGGGTAACTTGAAGTAATTTTGAGCTAGGTAAAAACAATCAACATTACTGTGCCTACCTCTAACATAATAATCTTCACATTTGTTTTGTTTCTCGAGTAAAAGATCATCAAAAATTATTAAATTTTTATCTGATAGGTTTAATTCTTTCGGATCTGGAACATCTTCTGCATTTCCATAAAACTGACAATTGATGGGTGAACAGTTATTAAGCTGCTGACCAACATTTTCTAAGGCTTCATAGGGAGAAATATTTTTCTTTATGCAATAGTCCTTTTTATTAAACAATTTAAATATAGCTTCTTTAGGTACCTTTGTTCAAACCCCATTTTTATAATCTTGTATTCAGGTTGAAATAATGATTTCCCAAAAACAAAAAGAATATCATAATCTAACCACCCTTCGTTCAGAAGTAGATTCAATAACAGATTAGTTTTCCCACACCCATTTTTCCCTACTACAATTCCCCTTATGCTTTTGGGTAATAAAGGATTGTTGTTTCTTTTTGATAAATTTTCATTCCATGACAGGTCTTTTATGTCCATTTTTAAGAGGAAAGAATATGTAGGAACCATTCATACCATATTGACTAACACACTTGCATTCATAAATACCAAAAACATAACAATATTGAATACGGGATTATTTGTTTAATAAAAGAAAATATCAGTTGGACATATACCCAACAAAGGACAATCCCAACACGTGTCATTTGGGCAACAAGATCAGTCATCTGGGCAACAAGGACAATCATCTGGGTAACAAGATCAGTCATCTGGGCAACAAGGACAGTCATCTAGGTAACAAGATCAGTCATCTGGGCAACAAGGACAGTCATCTGGGTGTTCTTGCCTGTGAATAAAGAACACATTTACAATTGTTGTCGTTTCGACTTCTCAAGTCTCATCAGGCATGCCTGGTTCATTAATTAATGAAACATGCGACGGCCCTAACTAATTAACAAAGTCCAAGACTGAATACAATTGGCCGCCCTTGTAATAGTCCAAAAATTTCAAAGTTCTTTTTTTTTCAAATGTAGAGTGAATCAGTGTGAATGTATTCCACTGTTTGTTGTCACTCAGTCTAACTATATTGTTCCTCTCGTGAATGAAGAATTTCCACCGGTTATGCATAACCGTTACTATTTATAGATCGAGATCAAGTTTGAGAATACTGTGGTTGTAACAGAAGAATTTCCACCGGTTATGCATAACCGTTACTATTTATAGATCACGTTTGAGAATGTTGTAGTTCCGAAGTTGGTGGAAGGACAAAGGGTTGTTTCCAATATTCATTAAATTCCGGAACTTGCAGCATTGCTTTAATGTCGTTCAGTTTGCTTATGATGAAAGAGATGGGTAAAGCAACTTTAAAAAATTGAGGATATCCAAATAAGACATTTGAGGCAGCACGCAATTTTCGTGCATGATGATCTGAATAGCCTGTTTTGTCTTTTAGCCAGATAGTCCATGTTTGCTTTATCCTTCCTTCTTTCTTTTCTTTTTCCTGCCAGTCTTTGCATAAGTTGAGAAAATTTCCGAATTGAATATAAATCATTAGTGTTTGGGCATCCTGTCTCTTCAAATTTCTCAATCCTTTTTGTAATCTGTTTACTATTTCTGTTTCATCTCTTGTACTTGAAAATAAGGATTAAGAAAACATCTCTCTTGAAATTTGTGTTTCAATATCAGCAAACTTGTCTTGTAAGTACTGATGTAGTTCCTGCGGTGTTGTTATTTCTTTTCTTGCTTTTTTCTTCCCTAATTTTTCACTGAAAAGCTGTTCAAGTTTTCGTTTAGGTTTCTTGAGTAGTTTCTGTGGTCCTTCTTTTTCAGCCTTGTTGATGATATGAATCATTTTCTCAAAATATATTTTATGTTCATTCAGAATACCGATTTCTTTTTCTGTCCAAACTTGAACAATGGTAGATGAAGAAGTGGATGGAAGAATTTCTTTTGGTAAAACAAAAGATCTTCAACAAGTAACAACTAAAAACAATAGACAAATGTTAAAAGGTAAATGTGTTTTTAGTTGTTACAATTGTTGCCGTTCGACTTCTCAAGTCTCATCAGGCATGCTTGGTTCATTAATTAATGAAACATGCGACGGCCCTAACTAATTAACAAAGTCCAAAACTGAATACAATTGGCCACCCTTGTAATAGTCCAAAAAATTCAAAGTTCTTTTTTTTCAAATGTAGAGTGAATCAGTGTGAGCCACATGTACAAATGTATTCCACTGTTTGTTGTCACTCAGTCTAACTATGTTATTCCTCTCGTGAATGAAGAATTTCCACCGGTTATGCATAACCACTAACTATTGTTAGATCACGTTTGAGAATGTTGTAGTTGCAAAGCTGATGGAAGGACAATGGGTTGTTTCCAGTATTTATTAAATTCCGGAACTTGCAGCATTGCTTTAATGTCATTCAGTTTGCTTATGATGAAAGAGATGGGTAAAGCAACTTTAAAAAATTGAGGATATCCAAATAAGACAGTTGAGACAGCACGCAATTTTCGTGCATGATCATCTGAATAGCCTGCTTTGTCTTTTAGCCAGATGGCCCATGTTTGCTTTATCCTTCTTTGTTTCTTTTCTTTTTCCTGCCGGGCTTTGCATAAGTTGAGAAAGTTTCCGAATTGAATATAAATCATTAGTGTTTGGGCATCCTGTCTCTTCAAATTTCTCAATCCTTTTTGTAATCTGTT
>JBCAUA010000001.1:6437923-6502522 GCA_038406235.1 Peronia verruculata | reverse complement strand
AGTTTGAGCCAGAGGGGTTGTTCTAGGTCTCTACGACAACCGAGAAGGGAAAGAAAAATGAACAGTGCTTCGCCCGGGGTCCACCTATCATCTACCTTTTTGCAAAGTGTACGTGTGATGACAGATCAAATATTGGCTACTGCAGTCTAAAGAATTTCTAATGTAATATTTTCGTTTTGTAGCACTGCTGTGGATATAGCATCACTCAGTGGTATGAGAGCAAGACATACTTTTTGGTTTACCACAAGGTCGGAAATAATTCTAAATCTTACTCTTGATGATGTTATTTGAATGTGTTCTGGCTGACCAAAAGATTGGATAAACTTGGAGGAATTTTCCTAGCAAACATTTGGGAGTCCTTGAACATTTTTTTTCGTCTTCTCTGATTTGCTTAGGATGTCAGCATACTTGTCATATAGCTCTCTTGTGTTTGGAAATTTCTGATTGTGTTGTAATACATTATACCCGAGGGCCGTCTGTGTTCTTCTGTCTGTATCGCAATAAGTCACTTCTATCCGCAGCACTGCAATGGAGGACTGGATCAATCATATCTGGTCTATAGCTGTTTTTGAGTAGCTTTACTTTGAACTCTTGGCTTCTTTTGGAGAAGAGATCATTGTCAGAGCATATTCTTCGGAGACGAGTGGAGGTTCGATGTGATGATCGCCAGGTCGACATAAGATTTGTCATTAGGCCGGAGCCATAGTGCATCTGTGTCTCTGTCTAACTCTCGCACTGAAGCCGCATAATATTATAGGCCAAATCATTTCACTGCCGCGGGCTGGAGTGTGTCTGGGTCTGACCACGAGGCCAGCTAGTATGTCAGCTCGCGTTTTCTGTTATACCCGCCTGTGCTATTTTGCGTCTTGCGAGCTCGCAATATGGCCACATGCGGCTGCAGTGCGAGAGTTAGACACAGACTCAAATGCACTGTGGCTACGGCTTTGTGCTGGCTGTTGGGGTCTATTCGGGTCGGTAACCCATCGTTTAAGAGGACTAGGCAGGCAGTTGTTCTCCAGGAAGTCAGCAAGCAACCCCAGGAAGCGTGAACAACATTGTTCACTCCCCACACCTATTGATATGAGTTGAAGTCCCCAACCAGTAAGCACCTGGTCGTCAATCAATTGTCGTGCGTCCAAGGGGGTACGTATACGTTGATGATGTTGGTGGTGAGCTGTCTTCGAGCGCAGCCCACACACCCTCTACGTTCTCCGTGTTTAAACGTCCCCCCAGTCGGCGACCTATATCTGCTCTCTGACAAGGATCACAACGCCATCTAGCTGTGGGCGTACGTCGCTCCAGGACGTATGGGAGTGACCCTACTCCCTTGACTGCCCTTCTTTTCAGGAGATTCGCGACTGATAGAGAGAGAAGAGAGAGAGGAAGGAGGTAGACTTAGCCCTACCTACGAAAGGTTTTGAAAACCAGGTAACAGAAAAGAAAAAACTAGGTAAAATTTTCATAGACCAAGGCCTACTCTACAAAATACAACTTACATACGAACACAAATCTTGATCTTGCAAAGGCGCTCTTGATCCTCTGCTCTACCGCGAGCCTGCTTAACGGTATCAGCAAGATTACAGCTTATGGTATGGTTTTACACATCAAAAAGAGGATAGAGAGCGGGACAGAAGACAGGAGAAAGAGAAGTGATAACTCTGCTGGAGCGTGGAAGATGGCATGGCCTAACGAACTGCAACATAGTCTGCACCATCGTCCATGATCTTTTTTCGATCAGCCGCGGCATCACGTTGCGTGTTCTTGCGATGGTGGTTACGTGCAGCCGCGTGAATTGTCACACATTAGCCCTAACAAGGGCTACACACATTGGCCTTAACAAGGTACCATGGTCTGCTTTCGTTCAGAGGCGACATCACGTCCTGCGCGATGATGCGCATCATGGTCTTCTTTCGTTCAGAACCGCGGCATCACGTCCTGCGCGATGATGCGCATCATGGTCTTCTTTCGTTCAGCCGCGGCATCACGTCCTGCGCGATGGTCTTCTTTCGTTGAAAGGCTCATGTAAGATAGACAGCAGGTCAGAACAAATTGTGGTACAAATTTAGTTAGTTTTGCGTTTAGCCTTTCAACCTTCTTATGAAAGTTATCTCGGGGTACAAATTTAGAAGTAGCCCGATCCCGTTATATAACCCCACTTCTCCGTGCATTGCAGGCCTATGGTTTCACTCCTGTGAACATAGGTCTGACATATGGGCTTAAATTAATTCCAGGGCAATTAAATCTCATATAATTGAACAAAATTTAGTCATACAAAAAACGTTTGAAATATTTTGGTATGTAGGCCTACAGTCCCTGCCAAAATTAATTAAATCTATTTGAAAAAAGTAGTATAATAATAATAAAATTATCTCCCTTAGATTGACATAGTTTGCAATAGTCAGGGGTAAGTAACTCTATTATTCTGACAACTTGCTGTTACTAAAATTACGAATCGGATCATAATCCACTAGATCGACGTCAAAGCCATTTGGTGGTGAATCATACATAACAAAAAAGGAATTTATAGATCTACAAGTAGCTCTAGATCTACCTCAATATTCGTGAGATTGGTTATGGCCCGTTCCCTCCGCTCGGTGGTTATTTATACAGACTCAAAGATCGGGAAGTGTCCTGTGAGCATGTGATCTCTTGTTGATCTTGACAATGTTACTATTGCTTTATCTAGTGCTAAATCTAATTATTATTGTTTCAACAATTATTCTTTCGTAACAACAATTGCTATTACTACCACTGCAACTGCTACTATAAATATTGCTATTCCTGTGGCCTGAAAATTTCTCTTGTAATGTAACATCGGAGCGCTCGACATAGACAAGGGACGTCAATACATAGTTGCATAGATAATCGTACATCCAGGGTCGGTTGGTAGTAGTACTAAATCTAGATTTTCTAGATCTTATTTCGTTCATCTAGAATACCACGGTCTTATACAAGGCCTAAAAAGTAGCTATTTTCTCCTTAAAGTCGAATGTACAACTTGCCGATAATCGCCTACGGACGTAAAAGCCGTATTTTCGGAACTATTCCAGTTCATTTCCATCCATATTTTATAGTTACCCTCGATCTACCACACTACACCGGATGTAAACAAAGATTCTTGTTTCGGTTTCAAAAGTTCACGAAATGCAGGGCAGTTGTTTTGAAGTGATTTAGGCCCAGTTTTTTGGTCAAGTTCGTACGTCTGAAATCAGATCAGTGCCATGGCTGAAGTGCCCTCAATTTAATGGTGATATACATGTAGCTCTAGATCTAGAATCTAGATCTTGAAAGTCATATTTCTGATCGGGTGAAGATGTTGGGAGTATGTGATGAGAAAAATGGGCGTGGTGAAGAAAGGACAACCAGGACGTGGTAGATCTATCTAGATCTAGACCTAGCACTGGTAACTAGGAGGGAAGAAGAGACATCGGCACTTCCGTGCTTTGGTAGGCCCGAATTCTCTCGCAGTCCAGACGTACAAATGGCTCACTTTAATACTGCGATGATTATGCTTTATCATTTAAGCTATTAAAATGTATTCAGTGTACCAAACAATAGAACAACCTCACTGGCATAACCTGTTGGGACCCTCGACCTTGCCATTTGTACTTGTGGGCTATGCTCCAGGCTGGGCAAGAGGTCGGGACCACTAAAGCATGGGAGTGCCGAGACATCAAGGCAAATGAAAATAAAGAGTGTACTGTTGTAGAAGAGCCAGCTTCAACTAGATCTAGATCTAGGATTCCATTCAACCCACCCATAAGGAGAAACCTGAATTTTTACCTTCAACATGTGAATACTCTCAGTCTTTAACTGGTGCTCAAATACATTTGGATTATAACCTCTCATGAACTTGAAATGCAGTCAACTTATTCAGTAGGCCTAGTGGATTAACTTTACACAAATGTACACTCCAGATAATACAAGCCCTAACTTTAAGTGATCTTCCACCTTGGGGAGGTAAAAATTTTATTGAACTTACCTGAATTTTCATGTTTTAGTTTCAATTTTTCTTACCTGTAATCCCACTAACATGTTTTCATTGTTTTTTGGATGTTATCCATTCATTTCTCATTCATTTGATATAAATATTATAGAGTTCCAATCAAAAATAGAAACACAATATGTGAAAATGTGACACATGGTTTTGTAATTTTGTGGCACACAGTTGCGAGAAAAATTCCGGAGGGAATGAGTTAACTAGCAAAATATCAAAAGATGTCTTAGTTTCATTTGAAATAAAAAAAAACTGTTGATATTTCACTAATTTTTAGGCCTTAAAGAGATTGATGTACCAACCTACACTAGATGTAGCGAGATTGTTGGTTATCTGGCATAATCAAAAACTTTGGCACAGAATCCATCCAGTCGATGCTTGTAGCATTTTAGGGAGTTGAACATCATTCAGGGTAACATTAGACTGGCTGATGATATTTTCCATAAAAGAAAAAAAAAAAAAAAAGATTGAATCTCCAGAAACCACATTGGCTAGATCTAGATCTAATATTGTCCACTGTTTTAAATTTTAATATTTCCTTATTTGATAAGAAGCTCTGTTATGAATAATTTTCAGATGAAATTTGTAATGTGAATGAAAAGTAGTATATCTCATTTAAATGAACAAGACAAGAATCAGACACAAATGAATAGCCCAATGATGACACCCATGAATCTTTCGGTTTACAGAAAAATTAAAACACTACCAGTCAGAGAGGAAGAATGTTTACTCTTCAGATTTATAGAATTTTATAGGAAATTTGAGGGGGCACTGTGGTTTGGCACTTGCTTCAGGGTAACGAATCATGGTTAAATATATTATTATGTTGGATACACACGTGCGTGCGTTGTGAGCGATGTTTAGCAGATTGTGATTGTATACACTGAGCCCACACAGTTGTGTGTTGTGAGCATGCATATGGTTGCCTGTGGAAATATTATGCCATCAAACGTGTCTGAGATGTCTGAGATACTCCCTACACATTTTGCACAGAATGGTTGCAGATCTCATGTGTGTGTGTAGTGCATCATGATGTGTACTACGTCACAATTTCATTTTTATTTGTACATATGTAACTCAGAGAGAATGCTGTAGCAATGACTGGAGAATTAATGGAGAACTCCAGAGAGAGAGAGAGAATTCCAGATGGTCCAGTTGCAGAGAGTGAATGCATGCAGTGATAGTAGAATGCGGTGAGAGTGGTGTGTGCATCGGAGATAGCTGCCCTGAAGTTTGTATTGTTTTCAAGCACCTGCAATAAATTCTGCATTGTTTCGATGCTGAGGATTCCTGTTCTCATTTCACTGTTCCCATGTGCGTCTCAGCCGCATTCACTGCCTGATCGCCACTTACAACATCATAACTACATGTAACACCAATTCAACATCTACATCCAGAAAGTTCGTGTCAGGGTGCAAATAGCACATGTTGGTGAGGTTGCAGGTTCTGGGTGGGCTTGACTTGTGGGTCCTCCCATTGGGGGATGATAGACATGTAGATAGAAAAACCTGCATTTTGTCAGTGACTCAACAGTCACTCTGTGCATGGAAGCCTGACATCTCTCCTTCTCGGACAAGGGCGGATATATTTCGGACGTTCGGTGTGTACATCACGCACATTGAAGAATCCTTGGCAGTTCAAAATTGATGAAAGAGTTGGTTGTGTGCCACTGTCTGGGCAAAGTTTCCAAATTTCTACCCACAAAAATACTCACCAAAATCAGGCAGCAACTTAAAGCTGAGTTAATCCTACTATCTCAGGATTGAAAGGCATAAAAAAAAAAAAAAAAAGAAATTTCTATGCATAAAAATGACAGAAACCCCACAGACACCCAACATCCCACTCAGCCAGGCCATCCAGCTTGCCAGGACCGAAAAAACTCTTCTCCCCTCAATGCCCTAGATGGTTCAAGAGGATGGATAAGAAAAGAAAAGAAAGAAATAGAGGGTGCAAGCTCTACACTCTGACCATATTTACATAAAGCTCACAGTAAGGAAGTTGAACCCACAGGATCATACAACAAAGGCCATGCAATACTTACAGAGACACAAAGCTCATGCTTAATGTTCAAATTCAATACATGTACAGTATACAGGATGATGAGAACTGAAGAGCAAGGTAGCCAAAACTTTGTGTACAGGCCGAAGGGGAGAAGAAAAGGAAACTGATAAAAATCAATCCAATTTTATTGTTTGTAATTTATTGTTCATCTGTTCAGCCTAATCCAAACCTTTGAATTGCTGTGGCAAAGTATTTCTAATAATAAAATTTAAGTGATTTATTGAATAATTTTGATTACTGTGAAATTATTTTCATATATCTAATAAATCATTAATCTGTACAATAAATCTGCAACAAAGCTCAGTATAAATCGGCAACAAAACTCATTAATGGACTCAAAAACTACTGAATGTAGCCACCTGAAATTTGGCACACATTGTTGCAACATGATCTTTGTTTCTACGTACAAAAGCCAGGCTCTTGCCTGTTATATTTGACTAAAAAAAATGATAATAATTGAATAGGAAAGTTGCATGAGTGTTTGATCCGAATTTATGTTCTATAGAATAGCGCGTTCAGAACATCAAACACATTTTCATTCAGTAACGTTCAGTTTAATCATCCAATTGCCCACGCTTGCCATACACCTTGAGTTGGTGGGCAGTATTGGTTTGACCTATTATTAGAGACCTATGAAAGAGCTGGGTTCTCTTCTCTAATTTATCATGAACTTTGTAAGGTCTTTTTTTAATTAAATATCAGAGTCTTGTTTCATGTAACTGCAGTATTATTTCCAATTACCACTAGTTAGTCAATGAATTTATCATCTTAAAGTCTTACATTTTGTGTTGACCAGCCCTTCATGAATATTGTCAAATAAAATTTGATGGGTTGCCATGGTAGAACTAGACTAGAATAGAATTGTTTTGGTCATTATGAAGGAATGACGATGTCACTTTAATTGCCACTGTTTCCTTTGCATTATGTTGTGTCATTAATCATTTGATTTTTATCACTTTAAATTCTTGCAGTGCTGCCATCTTGCCATTATTGAATGTTTTTGTCATACAATTCATACTTTAATTTAAATTTTTTTTTTATGTGTTATTTGTTTCCCAAAATAAACGTGAAAGTGTAAGTTTAAAGGCGAGTTTTTCTGTGATGTTATTCTTTTACTTCATCTCTGCAGTCCATCAGTCTATTTTTCTCATTGTAAAATCTCGCAGTTTTGTTACCTAAACATTCTGAAGTGCTGCCACAAAGTAATCTGACTCAAAATGAATGCATACATGTAATTGTCATATTCATTAGTTTGCAAAATGAAATTAAAAATGTTTTTCTTATTTGTAACAGGATTTTTTGTTCATTGGTGTTATTCATCTATTTCATCTGTTTGAGTGACTATAACTGGGGTTCTGTATATCAAAATTCAAAGAACATACTTGTAAGTGTTCAGGAACATCTTCTCTGCATGATAATCCTGAAAAACTCTTGCCATCTCACATTGACTGTGAGTGTGAAAATTATAGTCTGTGAAGTTACCTTGACAACTTACATGCACATCAACAAGTACATTTGAGACGTGACATGATGAAATCGGGTGCTTGTGAAACTGAGGTGACCAGAGAAATCACCTGTTTTTCAACAATGAATGAAGTTTCAACGCAATTTTTTTTTCTGTACAGAACCCTTCTTTATCACTCTAAAAATGCATTTCAGAGTTAAATTTGCTGAATTCGATCGAGTGAAAGTCCAAATATTGTAAGTTAGTTGTGTGATCTAACAAGGATTAAAAAGATTTGCATAAAGGATCAGCCTTTTTCTCATTAAATTCAGAGTGGCAACGGGTCCCTCCATCGTCTTTAATTGCCAGTATCTCGACTTCTACTTGAAGTACCGGTAGAACAAAACTTTTTTTCACACACAGAAAGAGATATGAATATTGACCTTCGTAATGATAGCAACAACTCCATATGCTCAAAATTTGACAAGAGCCTAATTTCAAGGTATTTCATCTCATTTGAGTGTGTTTCCTTAATTCCTCAAGTTTGTTATTCTATAGGAGAGTACATGACTGTATGCTTGGTTCCTTGTGATACTCAAATATTTAAAATTGATCCCCTTTGTAATATGCAACATATCCCAACAAGGTTTATATGATCTTTTTATACATATATATAGTAAGAGGTTATATGCCAGGAAATCTTGTAGTTGCAGTAAAAATTTCATTATGTTGGTTAGAATACTTGCAGTGCACACCACAGATAGAGTTGACATAGAAGAGGTAGCAAGAAAGATAGCATATCTCACATCACAAAATAACAGAACTTAAGAAGGCAAATGGTCTGGTGATTAAAAAAAAACAACATTTATTCATGAATCATGTATACTTGAGAGTAACATAGCTGTTTTTATTTAGCCTAGAATGAAATAAAATACATTGATTGAATTTAAGAAGATACTAACTGTACTACTAACAACAAATGGAACAGAAACAGTGAATGTAACATCAACTCAACATTTTAAAAAAAAAATACATGTACAACATCACATTGAATAAGTGATGAAGACAAAGCAAATCATCAAGCAATGACAAAATATTCTGCAAAATCAAAAGGGTTTCCAATTTTACGAGAAGAAACTCCTCATGCATAATGTGTGTATCACTTTAAATGAATTTTTGAGAGCATGCTAAAAGGATAAATAATATCAAAATCCAAATATGTTTGGTACAGCCAACTTTGGCTTATATTTTATCAGATTCTTTGGGAAAAATTCATACAATTAACTCTTTCACTGCCAGGTTTTTTATCACTTAAAATTTAACATGTCTTAGATCTGCAAATTACAAGTTTTGTTTAATGGCAAATCAAAACCCCACAAGTTGCGTGAGTAATCGTCTTTCAATGGTTATAAAAATTTCACTGATATTAACAGAAGCAGAATGATATAATATAACAAACTTTAGGATTTAGGCACTGAAAGGGTTAATTAAATTTGGCAAATCCCCAAAAAATGTCTACAGCTTGGGTATTTTCTGTCAGTGAGTTGACATTTATACCAGTGGTACATGAACTGATATCACTTCTGAGCTCAAAGCAAAACTGCAGTATCTCTAATCATGTTTGCTCAAATGAAAGAAAACTTAAACAAAATATCAACATACAAAGATTGGGCATTGTTGCACTCAATAACCAGTATAAATAGAAGATTAATAAATTCCAGAACTGAGATAGACACCCTCAGGAAGTTGATGGCTTACCAAGACAATGATAAATTCCAAAATATTTCTCGAAATACATTTGTGTATGTCCTAAGCCACAAAATGTCAAGATTTCAAAAAAAAAAAAAAAAAATGTAATGTTAATAAAAACAAAAGGAACATTCAATATTGGAAAGAATGAAATATATGATAAGACTTCCGAGATGGCCACCATTATTACTACAAAATAAATGAAGTAAATAACTCCTGAATGTATCGTATCTGAACAATCCAGCAGACAGATAGTGTAGGATGTGAATATATATATATCATATGTATATAGTTAAAAAATGGTGCCACTTTTGTTCCTTTTTTTTTTTTTTTGGCTAAAAGCAACTTCCAAAGTAACTTTTAATATCAAATTATTGACAAAACAAAACCAAATGAACAAACAAAAAGACTATTTATAGAATTTTAATTCATGGTAATTCATCTCCTGATATAAAAAAGATCTAAGAGATTGCATTGCTCAATATGGCTCCAATCTTTCATTTGATTAGCATCTGTGTCTTGTTTGAATCATACTGCAATAGTCTGCTGGAAATTGGACAAAAAGTTCATGTTTTTATACAATCAACAGCATAAATAACCATATATGTCTTGTGCTCAAGCAAATGAGTCGAAAGTCATGTCAGGTGATTTCAAGCTACCCCCATTTCTAACTATTGTCTGCCTCATTTACCAAATTTCACACCTCTCTTTCTTTTGACCAAACACAAATTTGACCTCTTTCTAACCTGATAAAAATTAAAAATTTGATATAAATTTTGATATTTCAATTGGAAAATACATGTAGTTAAAAATGGCCGTAACTTGAGATCGCCCTTTCTCTCATGACAGATTTGTGGTACTGAAACTTTATTAATAAGGCATTAAAAACAAGGCAGCTTTCAAAATTAGTACATTCGCACAGACAACATCACAAGACATATACACGTATGTATTCCTTATTATATTACTTCTGATTGCTGATTAATAGTTAATTAAACAGACATATCTATTTAAACTTTTGACTTTTTGTTGAGCAGATTATCCTCTCTGAACATTGGAATGACATCAACAAACAAACAAACAAACACACTTGTAAGCAAAAATTTACAAAGTAGCAATGTTGGCAAATGGCAATATAAATAAGATAAACCTTTCAATGACACACATGTAACAAATAACATTAAAACACTGTTCTTCACTCTAATGCCTATGACTACAGTACCAGACTAGATAAAGTGCATAATACTACATGTTTGCCCTGTTTTGAGAAAAGGATGAAAGCCCATTGTGCACATTTTTAAGGACTGTGAACGCTACAAATTTTAACATCAGTCTGCACATTTTCAACAGAAGATGAAAACCAAGTTTTTTATTCAGTCAGTCTAAGATAAAAAAAAAAAAGGCAACGCATTTTTTCCCCTACTCCATTGCTACTGAACTATAAGGTGTGTGGAATCGGGAGAGAAAAATATATCATATTTCCTGAGGATAAACTGAGCATTCTAGTCCAGGAAACCAGCTAGTTTTGGTCACTTTCACATACTCATAAATCTTCACTTCACTGGCTTGAGCTTAGATCTATCTGCAGAATGTAATGATTCTGATCACGGATGCAGTTCACTTTCACATTTTGGCAGAAAATCTTTTTACTGGGGAATTTTTTAAAAGTTAAGATAAATTAAGTCAGAAGTCGCACCGGTCGATCTTGAGGTATGACCGTTTTTAACTGTTTTCCGACTCAGATACCAAAATCTGTACCAATTTTTTTTTTTTTTTCAGGATAAAAAATGTTACGTTTTTGTTTTGTGAAAAAAAAAAAAAAATAAAAAAATTAAAAAAAAAGAAAAGAAAGAAATTTGGTACATAAGTCTGAAAATAGCTTGAAATCACCCAGTGCGACTTCCAACTCATTTGTCCCAGGCGCACGTCAGTTGTCCTTTTTTTAATAAACCTTTTATTGTACATGTATGACTTAGAGTGGTGGCCTGGTACAAGTAACTGATTCAGACCTTGTATATACATGTATGGACTTTTTCTGAATGGGCTCCCTGGTGTCTGAAAAGACTTAAGAGTATTATATATCTTGCCAAGCTGTTTACTTCCTGGCTTCTCTAAATGGCTCAACTTACCATGAAGTATAGACTAACATCCAGCCTCATCTTTAATATCAGCCTTTTCTTGAGTTTTTCTATGCTTAGAACAGACAGCTTGGACTTGGGATTTTATCTTTATCAGCCTTTATTCCTTGAGTTTTTCTATGCTTAGGGCAGACAGCTTGAACAAGCCATGCTATATTTACGTGATGACGGGACGTAGTGAGACACAGTTCATTATGAGTTTTTTTGCAGACAAATATAGAAACGTAAGATATGAGTAACGTAGGGCCGTGTGCATACAGAATGAATCCTCCAAGTGTCATGAATAAACAATCTGTGGTGTCGGGGGGAAATTAAAAATTTTACTGTATGCTGGAAAATGCTTGAAAAACATTTTTGGAAAACAGAATAAAGAAATTACGACGCAATTAAAAAAAAATTTTTTTTTTGAGATGTATTGACCTTGATCTTGACCCACTGACCTAATATATACTAATAACAAACCATTCACATTACAGCCGATTTACTTGGCTGTAACACCATTGAATGAAACTTACAGCCGATCAAATTGGATGTAAACACTTGGAGGGTTTATTTCTAAGAATGGTAGATTTGGGCTTTCATCCCTTTGCAACAGCAGGGCAAACTGAGCCATGTGCACTGAGATGAAATACATATATTTACACTGACAGCATCCAATAAATTGGCAAATCTTAACTCAGGGATGTCAACCTGTCTCCATGAAAAAGTCAGAAAAGTTCCTGACATGGTCTTTAGTAACACGTAAAACTGAAGCACATTAATGGTAAATGATACCGGCTTTGGGAGAAACTACTGACAGCCAAAAATTCTATTTTTCTACTAGAATAGGAGATTTGACATCCCTGTTAGGTAATACATAATAAAGTCACCACTGAGTTGATGTGCAATTAGCCTCAAAAGCTTAATGCTACATGGCTGTAAATGGAACTGCATCAGAACTTAAAAAGCTGAACGACAAAAAAAAAAAGAAACGAAACTAGCCATAGCTTGAAAAAGCTGTAGATTTGTGTTTTTTTAAAAATGTACTATATTAATGTATATATATGCCAATTTTACAAATGTATAAGGGGAATTAACTCAGGTAAAACCAGAAAATTAATCAGGCACTAATGGGTTAACCTAGGTTTTGTGCTCTAGACTCTATATCACTAAAAACTACAGGCTGTATGGAATGACTGGTGTGATCAAAAGGACATCATTGTTTTACCACCATGTTTTACATCAACATTAAGAATCTTAACGAAACACCTGTGGGGATGTTAGAAAACCATGGTTAGTATGACTCACTTGGGGATCCCTGATATTAGATGCTAATGCCTTTGTGCAAATCCTGGAATATGGGGGAGATCTAATCTGCTTCTACAATGTACAAACCACTCTTATCTTCCTGATATAATTTTTTAATGATTCTCTGTAATGATTTGGCTTCAAAATGTGTATCATACAGATGCTGAAAATTAACACAAATAATTATGTGGATTTAATTTTTCAGCCGTTAAAGTACACATGAAGGCACAGCTGGATTGACGAACTCTGGAAATCTCAGTGCATTGGCAAATCAATTTATATATGTATACACGTAATATAAATATATAATTAAATAATAATATTAGAGAATAAAAGCAACAACACAAAAACAAAGAACTATCAGTACCATATGTACACTTATATACATTAAGAAAACTGAAGTGCATAATGGATTTTGTTTTGAAGGACAAGCATAGATGCTTGAAAAAAAGCTGACAAGAAAAGCAAGACTGATTGAATAAGACCAACAGTAGTAAGGCATAACTGAATAAGCTCTCCTCTCTCCCATGGAGAGTTACAGAGAAAATTAACAAAAGGACAGTATAAAACCATCAAAAGCTAGCAGAAACACTTTCTGAGGTACATTATACAAGGTAAGTTTAGACTGAATACAGTATAAATAATCTTAACAAAAATCCATATAAAGGTAGCAGTAGGTAGATGATATTGCATGAGCCCTTCTTTCATATAACATACATGTAACAAAAAATATAGAAAATTACATGAATAAAAAAGAAACCATTATCAGTATTAAGGTCAATGAAGGCATAGAGTAGAAGATATGATCTGACTATAGCATTCAATAATTACAAACAAACTAAATCTAGATCAGTGGTATCAATAAATTTGTTCCGACCAAGCAAATAGCTGGAAATCCCCCGTTTAAATGTTTAATTTTAGTAGGCGGGTACAAAGACTCCAAACTGTTTACTGTCATTGACATAGAAAAACAGATTAAAAATGCATGGACCGTTGACAATATTGTTCTTGGATCCCATGGTGGAGTGGTAACAAACATCAGTGAGTGTTCTATTTTTAGTAGGGAGGTACAAACACTCCGTCGGGGATTTCCAGGTTTTTGCTTAGTTGAATATGAACTATTAATGGTTCCTTGCTTTCTATCAGACTTTATAAACAGTGCCGTGCGCAGTTTTACAACTGAAACAATGAGCTAACACTGAGTCGTGGCTGAGACAAAAACTGAACAACAGACAATGAACTATGTGTACGTGTATTGCTATGCATTTCACCACAGACCATAACCTTCCTAGCAGCAGATCCAATCAGTGACAATCACTTATGTGATACACAATGTTATTCTACAATGAGGTTTTATTTAACCCTGGATACAAGCAGTTTTCATTTAATCCTAGATAAATGAGTCTCTCAAAATGACAATGGACATGAAACAAGACATTTTCTCATTCAAAAAAAGCAGTTAAAAAAAATGATAAAACTGTGGGATTGGTGGAAAATGTATAAATCTCTGTTTTATCTTTCTCTGTTAGGGAAAGTCAGTCTAAAAACTAGCTCTGGGATATGGTCCGCTTTCCTAATGACTAACTCCTAAACAGCGATAATAAATTAAAATAAATAAAATGATTCACACAAAGAAAAAAAAAGCCAGTTCGGAAGAAAAAAAGTCATTAAGGGATGTTTCACAAAGATCTATAGATGTAACATCTAATGTTTTCATCCCAGAGATAAGGACAGCTGACTTTCCCATGAAAAATTTTTCAAGTTTGATGGAAAGAGCTCATAAATTTATACAACTGGTGCGGACACTCAACTGCTCAGCATGTGGAATTAAAGCTCTTCGTGTTAGATCTACTACTAATTTACTTGAACAACAACAACAACAACAACAACAACAACAAAAACCCAACATACTAAATTTTATCAAAGTAAGCAAGAAACAACCAGACAACACCAAGATTGAGAGTTATTTGTTCTGGTATAAAACAATAGGTAATGACAATCACTGTGAAAAATAGGTAAAACATCAATGTATCAATGGATAAATAAGACGTGGATAAATATTGACAGTATTACATGAATGAATAGCTAGCACCATGCTAAAGAAATCATGAACTGGACTTGCACTCATGATGGTGGAGAATAAGGAAATCAGGCATCATGCCAGCAGTTTGAAAAAGAAAAAAAATTTCGTCAAGGCAAGTGAAAGGGATGATATTTAAGGCCGCTGACAAAATCTCAGATAAAATTCGCGATAGCTGCCGACCTAACAGTTCTGTTTACTGAAGCCTTTACTGAAGCCCAACTTTGAGAAAAAAAAAAACAAAAAACATTACTTTATCGGAGCCTCAAGCCTGCCAAAGACATCTCCAAGTACAGGCTGTCTGAAAGTCTTGTTAAACCATTCACATTTGACAACCTGCCACTTGGGGTTTCACAATGAACACAGAATATCATTCTATAGACCACAACTGCCCCAGTGTGCTATGGTCCTTCACTAATGTTCAGTTATGGATGCAAGGAATGTTTTTTTCCAGGAGAGCAAAATACCATCGACGTTTCCTGGAATTTCTCTGACATACAGACTTGTCATGAATATTTTTACAGAGGCTGCAACTTCACTGGTTTCTGTTACAGAGAACATTTACTACTTTCAACTTGCAAAGTATACTTTGAATATATATGTAAGGTCAATTTCAGTCATATCAAGCCCAAAATATTTATTTGAGCCATGAAAGCATATATGGCGCTAAGTAATCAAATTTTGTGATTATCAAGTACCAGTAACAGAGACAGGTAATCTTGAGCACTTAATGATCCTCAGTGGACAGTAAATACATGTAGTCTATATAACAGTGCTATGTGTTGTTGACGGCAAGCATGGATAATCTTACACAGAAGTCCAAACCAATCTCTCAATAATTACTAATTAGAAGTATCCATTAAATGTGATAATCAAAACCAGCTATAAAGAAAAGATCATATGACTTTTTACACAAATTCAAATTCCTTCTGTAAGTGATAACTTAGCAGAAATGGACCCGTTTGAAAAACAATGGCATCGTTTTTGTCTAGTACCATGACCATGAAACAATTGTTATTTACTTCAGTCAGTCATTAATGCCGCCGGCTTTGTTCAATGTGTCAGCAATATGGAAAATCATCATAATCTCAAAATGATTTTCCAAATACTCACTACATTAGCTCTAAAGAAGATATTTGAATATCTGGCCAGGTTTATGATGCACACAGAAGACTACGAGCTGCATCTAACTGGTTCTCCCGAATAGCCACATTCACTCAAGCTAACCCCAAGCATTGATAAGCTTGCTGAAATGAAGTACAGGCCTAATAGCAAATGTCTTGCATCTAAGGCAAATGAGTCGGAAGTTGCAATAGGTAACGTTAAGCTACGGCAATTTTTGAACTATTTTCCCACTCAGATACCAAAATTTATACCAAAAGTTTATTTTTCCATGTTAAGAAAGATTAAATTTTCATTTTGTGGAAAAAAAAAAAAGGAAAGGAAGAAATAAATAAATTGGTACATGAGTCAGAAAATAGGAACAGCTGCAGCTGGCAATCTCCCTCTGCGACCTCTGACTCATTTGCCCTGGACATAGGACATATCAGGCTTTGCCTTCCCAAGGGCTATGCCTGAATTGTTACCTTGATGCCTTTGAATGAAATTGTTCCTACCGTGCTGGCCACTGCTAGTAAGTAGGACCTACAATTATACCATTGTAACTGGGCTCTATGTAGACATTTTTCTCTCACTCTATATATTCTTACCACACCAAGCAACCTAAAAGATGATTAAAAATACTGCTCTACAAACTAGATTGTTAGCTATCTGACAGCAATGCTTGACTTCTATATGTCAGAGCTTTCCTAAATTAAGATGAAAGTGTCAATATTTCACTCATGAAAACATAAACTCTTCTTTGGCTGATTCTTCAATTTATGAAAAATCTCTTAAAGCTAACAGATGATTCCATGCTGGAAGTTGCATTAAATGTATGAAATCATGGCAGCTATCAATCTCTTTGGTTGGTACTGATATAAAAAGAAAAAAAAAAAAAAAGTACCACTTTCATTATCAGTTGACACAGAGCTTAGAATTCATGCTATGCCTTCTAACCTTTCCGCCGGATATATCTGTGGCACAGGATTCAGCACTTGAACATGAGAGAGGTAGCTTGTCATAGGCAAAATTCAATTTGATCCCAAATGCCCACAGTCAATTGCAACTGACGAATGTAAAGTGAACACATTCATAAAATATTGTATTTCATAAGAGTTATCAATAATTATGGGACAGCCCAATCTCTAACAGTGACCATCTGTAGGTCAATAGAATAGGCCATCCTGTCTATATTGAGCTCTGGCAGGCAAAAAGCTGGCAGTCAGGGTTCAGTTCTACTCACTGCAACAGTTCGCAATGTCATGACAAAGATCACGCATATGAGAAATGAAATTGCCATTTGCAAAAATTGTCTAGCTTTGCACTGATGTGAAATTATGCATCTTATCAAATTTGATACCAAATGTATGGGTAAATAAATGAGTGAAGACATCTGAGCATTCTTACAATGAGGAAATAAAACAACTGACAGCAGCTGAATGTTAGGAAATTACAAAATCTTATCTTAAGGCTGGACCTGAGAATAACAGAATGAAATCTGAAATATTATCAGTATGACCTAGTTTTATCATTCCAGGCATACAATGTAAGGCTGTAGTTAAGGCCATTGTCTTCATACTTGTCCATGTGCACATGATAACATTGACAATGATATTCTCATTTGATGTTTTGGTAGACACCACATCAACGTTGTTGCTGACAGTCTGTTTTCTCAGTAGAAATGAAGAGCTATGTAACTTCATTAACTTTCACTGAAAATTCCATGGAGGTGAATATTTAAAATATTTTAAGCTTGCTGTCCATGTCGGACATTACCAATGAAAACATTTTCCAGCCTCAACTTTCCACATCTTGCCATGATATCACTTTACAGGTCCACCTATAAGAACCTAACACCTTGCAAATTCTAAGAGTAAAACTGAACTGCTGAATGTATTTCATTTTATTACATAATCACACTGTTCTGATTAAGGTAACAGCTGTTTGTTACTGATGGAGAATGCAAGTAATCAGTGAATTGCATTAAGTAAGTTCGCTATCTAGAAATCGACTCATTTTCAGTGTTATTTAATTTCGGTAAATTGTCAAATACATACAAGTAAATCTAATGTTACTTATGGGCGTTACTCTGTATGTTGACTTTCATGGCTATCTGTCCCTCAGAGGTAAATTTATGCTCATATAACTGTCTACAGCTATAAAAAGCTTTTTATAGGTTCATATTTACAAAACAGATAAATGTTTCCTAACATCATTTGAACATGCCAGAGGTACAGTTGTATCATGATGATTTTTTGAATGATTCTTTGTAGCTTTGCCCATCTTGTTCCATACATTGACAGACCTTTGTAGAAATACAGTTTCCGAAAAAAACAAATATGAGACACATCATGATGAAATCAGGTGCTTGTGAATCTGACACGACCGGAGAAATTACACGTTTTTCCACGTTTTTTTCAATTTTTAACGGAATTTTTTTTTTTCTTCACCCAACCCTTCTATATCATTCCAAAAATGTAGATCTATCAGAGTTCAGTTTACTGAAATAGATCAAATAAAAGCCCCAAAATTGTAATTTGGTGGCATGGCCTAACAAGGATTAATAAGGATTTATAAAAGTGATCGGCCATTTTCTCAATAAATTCAGCTGCAGCAACAGGTCAAGCCCATCATCTTTAATTGTCAATACCTCAACTTCTACTTAAGGTAGAACAAACATTTTTTCTCATATGGAAAAGAGAAATGAACAATCTTTACAGTGATACCAATAACTCCATATGCTCAAAATTCGACTAGCAACTGATTTCATCGTGTTGTATCTCAAATATAATCCTCTCATCTTTTCTACAAGTCACAAATCCCTGAATAAGTCAGAATGGTAACTTTAGTGAAAAAGACATAACTTATCTTGAATTAATAAAAGACCTGATTTGATTTATAGGCACATGAGGAATGTAAAGAGTGAAGATTTCCTACTCCAGATCTCCACTTCCATTTTACCTAGAGCATCAGAAACTTGCACAAAGGGTGGTCTGAAAAAGTCAACTATAGGAGGGAATACATGTTTGGCTAAAACTTGCCCATGCCAAACCTCTTGTCACAGTTCATGCTGTCTTGTCCATATCGCTCTTGGACATGCTTTAAGCTGATACTGTTTCATGCTTAGAGTTTGATACTGATAGCCATTTGGAAAGTCAAGAAGACAAGTGCGCTGTACATTGGCTCATGACCATGAAAGAGTTGATAAGGGTGATGTTGCTACATCCATAATCAGTGGGATGGTTTGGGAGGCACGGGCGGTGGTGGCGTTTCATCGTCATCTAATACAGGCGTAGGAGGAGGAGGTGGTGGCTGTCAATGATAGATAAAAGTTGGTAAGCAAAAGCTGTAGAGAAACTTGTCAGTTTGCATGGCTGTTTCCTGGCAATGGGAGATCATTCTGACTGGGCCCTGTTACTTCCCTTTGCCAGACACAGGAGATGTTGAGTAAGCAAAGCCACAAGAAAAAAATTACTTTTGTGCAATTTGCCTGAAAATGACTCAGGTAAAAAACAGAAACCTTTGTGGTCCAATAATAAAAATGTCTTCTTCATGTTGTGATAATTTTATCAAATTTTTTAAATGATCAATAATTCAATTGCAAGAAGTAAAGTGGATTTTGTTTCTTTTTTACATTGTTTATTTCACAGCTATTGGATATGACAACAGGAAGAAACAGCGCTGGTCAAAACAATCTCCCATTGTACAGAACTGCTGTGTGATCAGATGAAATATGTTAGATCTCAAATTTGTCATGGATACATTTATTGGTGTCAATGGAAAGGAAATGAGTGTTTTTTTTTTTTTTTCAGTGTGATGGAAACAAAATTCAGAGTTTGAGGGTGTAAATAAAGTAAAAATAAAAAGTCTAACATAAACATGCTGCTATGCAGGGTGGTGAGTATCTGCTCTCATTTGATCTAACATCACTTGCCAGATTTATCACTTGAGTTTGCTATCGACAGATCTACACCAAGTTGTCAAACTAAAATTAACCCTGGCTACGGGGAGTCAGTGAAGAAACTAATGCTGTTCAAAATGATATACAGAGCTTTAGATTTACATGTATATCCTAAATATCTGATTTTCACCATAACAATCAAGGAGGCTCATGGACCAGCAAATGAGTAGCCAGAAATAGACTTGGTATTTCAAATCATGACTTAGATCTCAATTTAAATGTGCCTGTATTTGTAGATAATTTAGAATTTTTAAAAAGTACTGATTTTGTGCCCGCAAACTCTGACATTATCAAAATAAAGCTTTGTCTTTTCTGAGTCATGCCTACAGTTAATTCCTGTAAACCCACAGTCACTGAAATCTGATGTTCTCAATGAAACTGACATAGGACTCATTTTAGCCCACTGTGTGGCAAATACCCATTAGTATTTCATACAATTCTGGTCCTAAAAGAAAAAAAAAAGCATCACTTAAATTTGTCACAGTTACCAGCAGTACAAAAAGAACTGGTCCCTTTTCATTTCACCCCATTTCTCACAAAGTATTACTCATAAAGAGTGTTAGATCTCTGTTGGAATACTTTTAAATGAAGGGTTTCATGGCAAAGTGAAACATTTAGAGAAAAATGCCAGTTTATTCTCCAGTACTTAGTAATATATCATTAAGTACTAGAATTTTCTGAAGACTTTCAGGGAAGATAAGTCACATTTGGTGAAAAGGCATGTCCTTACCATATAGCACTATCACCATTCCCACAGGGGTATAACTAAAAAAATTTTTAAAAAATGGCATTTGTCCTGTTTTTTCTTGAAACCCTTCAAATGAATTAATCTTTTCACATTCCAACAATTAGAGAAACCGATCCTCCCATGCCATGAAAGCTACACAACTTCCTTACTGTACCCAACCCATGAGCCGACACAGTTTGAATCTCAAACAACATGGTTTATCCACATGTAATCAAAGCAACCCAAAAGCTGAGCCTGGCTTAAGCAAAGATCATGAAAAAAAAAGCTGAACCACATGAAGTCACTATCATGTGTAACAAAAGATTATCGTAGAAAGCATTTCCTTTTGGGCTATTCCAACTCATATACTCTATCAGACTATTTAAAGCTTTTAAAGCAGCGCTATTTCACTATTTGTTTTCTAAGTCAGTATTTTGGCTTCAATTTCATAAACTAATACCAGGCATTTTCCATTCATAATAACAGCAAAAGCAAAGTCATGGAAATAAATACCTGCTTATATATTATATCAAATTATCCGAAAATGCACATACAGTTAGACATAACGAAACAATTTATTGCTATCTTTCATAAAATAAAAGTTTTCATTCAAAAGGAAGTAAAATCAATTGTTCTAATTCCATTGACCCTGTCTATTTGCTAGCAACTAACTCACATGAACATAAGAAAGCATATGCAAATATATATTACATAATTCAAGGGGCATAAAGGCCCATTCTCAAATTGCAAAAAAACAAAATTTAAGAAAAAAAAAAAAATGGATAGGAAAATTATTTGGTGCAAAGTCCCATTCAGTGCTGCAATAAAAGTCACAATGCCCAAAGTCATGTACATGGGAAACAATAGGTATAATATAGAGGAAGATTGTCTTATGGAGGAGATACAGAACTCCATTGTCATAACAGTTTGCAAGATCATGAGAATACTTCATCCTGATGGTGGCTGTTTATTTGCTCCGTAACAAATTGGAAAAAAAAAAGGATTAGGCCTACTACTATGTAAACATAGCACAACAGTAATACTAAGACTTGCATTGCTCTTCTGACATGAGCTGAGTGGGTTAAGATATCAACGCCCACTTCAGAAACAAAATCAATTTGAGAAATATTTTCTTGCTGCCATGATCGAATCCGATCATACCCAGAAAATAAATATTAAAAAAAAAAAAAAAAGAAAAAAAGCTGCCGCATTTCACATGAATGTCCTGTGTTTTTTATTTGTTAGAATTCTTCATTCTTAGACTTGTTGAAAATCTTGCTGAAGATGCTCACCTTGGAGCGGTTGCCCTGACTGGCGGAGGAGGCTCGGCGTATGATGTCGCCAGAGATATTCATGTAGTCGGCGTGCGATTGCTTCTGTGGCAGGGGTGGCGGCTCATCCACTGGACTGTCAGCATCCAGGGAAGCCGCTAGGTCTGGGAAAAAAAGAAAAATGTCCATACAAAAATTATGGGAGTGAAGTGTGAGAAGTAGGGCCAGTGGAGGCTGCCAGATTGTAAGGCAGGATAAACTAAAAAAAAGAGAAAAAAAGAAAATGTATGTATGCATGTATGTACGTATGTATGTATAAAGAACCGAGTGGACCGCATGGCATATAGAGGATAGGGACAGGTAGCCATGGGAGCCTATACCACCATTAAAGTAGACAGATCCAAGCCAGGATCCTTTGCTAGGGCCAGACATGAGTTGCGAGCTTCAGGGTGAATGTTGTGTCGTCATCCCTGTCTGTTATATGTCCTATTCTTGTCTCCTATCCTTGTATTTTACCTAATCTGTATCTGTCACCCTACATGCCACCCTACACTGTCCCTGTTCTCCTCTTTAAACAAAAAAAAAAAAAAGAAAAAAAAAATATTCATCCGCAGCGTCCTTCTGAGGTGCAGCAAATTCCAGAGATCTGCTGAACCAGAGGGAATTCCTCCATGTTGGGCTCACTGGCCCAGTATGCGCCACCCTGTTCTTGTTTCATTTTGTTGTTCTACTCCATTTCATTTTGTTTAGTTTTTTTACAGCTGAGATAACCACCAAGAGCTTACCAAAACCGTAATCCTTAACACCAGTGACCTTCTTGGTCAGTATATATCCAATGTTCTCAGTCCAACATGGGACTCATCTCCCTCTAGTGTTTAACACAAAACAAGTGTGCCTCACCAGCTGAGAGCCGGGAAGAGACTGGGCCCCCTGACTGAGAGGAGTTGAGGCTGTTGACACTACCAGAGTGGGCGTAGCTATTCATCAGCTGAGTACTGGGAGGGCGACTGGGTCGTCTCTCCGTCTCTGGCCGTGGAGGTCGCTTGGGTGTCAGCTACAGAGAGACAACAGTTCAGAGGTCAGCATACACAGAGTGCAAAGTTGAAATGCGAGACTTATACTTAAAATATTGGTTAATCTTGACTTGCTGACATTTTTATCTTATAGAAAAGCTAGCTCAAATTTTTCTGGGGGATTTCAGAAACAATGATCATTAATTGTGATATGAGCACCATCTCTTTTCAGAAAAACACAAGGGCGAAAACAAATTGATAATTTTAACATTGTCTCTGATAAGCTCTCTTTTCACTACTTGTACTACTACTCGTTGTCAATTTCTCAGATAGGTGATAGATATCTCCCTCACAATCTTTCCCATGAAGCATTTAAAAAAAAAAAGAAAAGTAATTTCAATTCATCTTTAACATGGAATAATAATTAATATTTTTTATAAAGAAAAAATTATGACAATATTTAGTAATAAAGGGTAGGAAACATTGAAGGCCTTATAAAGGCAGGCAAGTATAAATATAAAATATATAAATATATAGAGATATATGTAAATATATATACATTTTTCAGGAAAAAAGTAAAGCTATTTGCTGCCGTTAGTCTCTCATGGACGTCAAAGCGCCTGGCCTCAAACATCACAACTTTCAAGCATTCATGCCTTGGCCGTAAACAATAGCTCAGAAAAAAATCTGCATCCAAAATATTTTCCACAAAATTAAATAAAGCCAAAACCCTACCACACCACTGGGTCTAGCACACAGATAAACAAAAACTGAAGATATAAAAATGGGGGAGGGTGACATATTAGCTTTCCACATGCTGGGTGAAAGTGAATAAAAAGTTTTCAAAGTAAAAACAAACATTGAAAAAAACAAGATATATATATATATACTATTCTCGTTTAAATTATTCACAAAGTTCTACAAATTACAAAAAGATGTTAAATATAGAACAAAAATGACCATTGTCAATCTCCCGTTGCCATCCTCCACATTGTGGTACATCTGACGATGCCTTTCAGTCATTAAACATAAAATTATTTGTCTCACATCCAGGGCAAATGAGTCGGTAGTTAATCGGGGAGATTTTAAGTTATGGCTGTTTTTATTTTCTTCTGACTGAGATACCAAAATTTTTCATTTGTTCTCCACAAAGGGAAAATTCAATTTTTTTTAACCTGAAAAATGGTATCTGAGTCGGAAAAAATATAAAATAACCGAAACTCATGACTGGCCAGAGCGACTTCCAACTCATTTGCTCTCGGCACAAGACATATGCTATTGTAATATTCTTTCGCTGCACCTTATTGAATAAAAAGAAAAAAAAAAGAAACAACTATGGCCACACCTCCAAAATATCCCCTTAAATAAAAGTGAAAAGGATATTAATGAAAGGGTTGATTTCAAATTGAATTTCGATGATTACATTCACTGAATAAAACCGTTTTTTCCTAAGCAGGCGAGGCCTGGCGGAGACAAGATCTCCATAAGCAAGCTGTGACTGCAGAATGGGATGAAAAAAATATTTAAAAAATCAGCAGCCATTTTTAAATGGAAACATGTTACAAAAACTCCTTCTCTGATGACCTCTGCTTATGCACTACCAACCACTCGAGACAAAAATATTTATATATTTATATTTGTGACTGACAAGCTCCCTATAGAAAACACTATCTTGAAGTTAAAAAATATGTAGAATGCTAGGATAGGAATTATCTTTGAGACGCTAACTTATCAATGTTTTCAAAAATGTGATGACCCCTCCTCATCGGAAAGAAAATTTACAAATCTCACACTGAACATTGGGAAGACAAATCAACAGGTATTGGAATTTAGTTTGTTAAACAAATACCCACAGAATTACTGTGTATATAAACTAAATAAATGGCCATTTGGGATAACTGAAGAACATCTAGGGGTAAATCAAAATCAAAATGAACTGCTACTAAAGTCTAGCGGAGGGAATTTTATAAGTTGGTATGGATACCAGGATACTAACAGGACACTGTTCAGTTCCGAGCTTCAAAGAATTCAAGCATCAACTAAGTTATTGAGCTAGCAAAGCACTGCAAACTAATTTGTTTCGCTGCACTTTCTGCGATAAAAATGGTACATTAAAATAAGTCTGAATTTTAAAATTACTCTGAATTTTAATTTTCGGATTAACCAGAAATGAGAAATTTGTCTACTTCTCTACAATTCCTCAATTTAAACATTTGCGCTTTAGACAATAAAAGGTAGATGAAATTGAACTCTGGGCAAGTAAATTGATTACCATAACACCACTTTTTGTCTGATGGTCAAATATAACAAATGAGTATCACATATTGGCATGACGAAGGTGAGTGCGACCACATAAATGATAGAAAAAGATGACAGTGTTTTTAGAATATAATTCCTGCATATAGTGGCTGCATTTGCTCTGGCCAAGCTGATAGGGTGCATGGATTCACTTCATCCTCTATTGGAAAGGGTGATGGTTCTTATATGGTTTATAAGTGTCAAGTCTTTGTGAGAAGAATCTGAAATAAGACCTTCCAAATTTGAATGATGTAAAAATGCCCATAAGCTGCAATGAAATGTGACCTTTCATCCACCTAACTTAATGGATCTTTCTGCGACACTGATTATATATATTGGTCTTTCCATGGATATCAAGGTTTTCAACAATGGAGAATCAACGACAGGAGGAATCTATGGCCTCTTAAAGACTGCACAGGCTCTCCTGAACATAGGCTTAAATTCTTATATGTCTTGCTCCCAGGGAAAATGTCGGAAGCTGTGCTGGGCGATTTCGAGCTATGGCATATTTAACAATTTTCTGACTCAGATACCAAAATTGTTTATTTCCTTCACAACATGAAAATTTTACCTTTTTTTACCCGAAAAACAAAATTGGGGGGTCTGAGTTGGAAAAAAGTTAAAAACGGCTATAACTCAAAATCATCTGGTGCAACTTCTGACTCATTTGCCCTGGGCGCAAGACACATCATACCCCGGACAATTCATGTGATCAGTCACACTTCACTGGAGCTTTCAAACAAAGAAGGGAGAGGCGTCAGTATGCAGCTAGGAACTTTCCATGTAATACAAGTCAAAGGTCAGTCAGCACATGCACACAACAAAATGGTCAGGATGAGCAAAGGTGAACTGTAAAGGCAGACAGAGTTTTCATGTGGCTTTACCCTCAAGTGGAAGCTTCCCAATGACATCTCTCTCCTGTTCAGTTTCAGCATTTCTTACATGACAATTTCACTCAGATGTCTGTCTAATGCACATGTTTCTGTGTTTTCACCACCCAGGATTATTGGCAAAAGCTTTCCCTGATGTCTTGTTAAATAATAATACGCATAAGGCTACAGTCTGGGTAAAAACTGATGATCCAAAAAAATGAAAAGAAAATCCATCCTTCAACCACAGCGACCTTCCGTAAACAGAGTGAGTGACTGAGGTCATATGGAAGAATGTAATAACAAATTTAAACTTTGACCAATACCTCACTCTCAATTTCTTGTTTTTCAATACACTTATCTTTCTATAGATAGAACTCAACTGATTTCAGAAGAAAGAAAAAAATCATTTTTACTCTAAAAACAGCTTTTTTTTTTAACGCTGCCTCTTGATTATCTGTGAACCTTTAAAGTGCATCTCCACTCATCTTTGTAAACATATATATGTGTCTAAACTGAAAATGTTCTACGTTTAAGGCCGCTGAGTTCAAAGCTCATACAATACCATCATGCCCTTTGTGACGGTGTGCTGTTCATTGCAAGGAATCCCCAAATCAACACATTAGTACAGGAGAGAAATGCCAACATCATACATGACAATCACACAATCACTATCTATACTGTAAATCTGCAACATAACCCACATTAGGCTTATGGACTTAAAAACTGCTGAAAGGATCCATATGAAATTTGGCACATAAGATTGTTGCATACCGATCTGTATTCCTATTACATAAACCCAAAAAAAGCTTTTTATCTTTGACATTATTATAAAAATGTGACAGAACTGAATAATAAACTTGTGAGAGTGATTGATCCAAATTGCACATTCAATAGTATGATGTGTTCAACACACATTTCCTTGAGTAACATTCAGGTTAATCAACCAAACTATCAACATAGAGGTGCGCACACTTTTTCGCACACTCCTAGTCACAGGGCTATATATAAAAATCTCCCACGGAGGTCAGGGGTTCTCTTCGAGTTTCATCATCAATGCATGACTTTGACGACTAAAACCGACTGTCCTCCACATATGTGAATGTAGTGGTGTTGATAATCACCTGCTTCTGTGCTTTATTCATGATAGATTCCCTAACGTTCTGCATTCTCAATAATGAATCCCCAAAGCGAATGTAGAACAGTATGTGTTTCTGTGGCTTTTCTGCTATGTAGCCTACCTGTAGCTTTGCCATAGTAAGAAAGGGGCCTTGCCACAGTGTCTTTGCACTTAACTGATGGCATGTGATGAGCATGAAATGTCACTGAAAAGTTTCTATCAAGGCTGATCTGGCTTTGTGATCAAGCTACCAAAATCTTCTTGCAGTGCTCAAGGAAAACTTTTTAAAACTGGCCCTTTGCTATTTAATACATAAAGCACAATAAATCATGTAAAGTGTCACCCACCAAATGACAACTTTGCCAGAATCATAGTGATATAAAATGTCACAGTGACTTTGCTGCTACCTAATGGCATATGATGACCATAAAAATTAAGTTCAAAATGTCATTGTTGAAAATTGTCTGTCAGAGCCTGATGTGAGTAAGAGGTAAAATAATGATGTCTTTGTCCAATGCTCAGTGACAACTCCAAAAACCAGTTGTGGCTTCCTAGCTGTTTAGACATGTCAAACACCAATAGTCATGTGAAATGTGAACCATTGAAAGGAAATATCCAGGCCTGATGATGACAGTATGGGCTCACAAGTTATAGAAACTATTTCATTGCGATTCCAGTGGAAATTCCAGTGTCTTTCAGTACTTTCACCAGTTATATTACTTCCCTACGCCATCTCATGATGTTTTCCATATACGTTTCAGCAGTGTTAGGAGTGGCTTCCTTGGTAGTTCTTTGCAAAATTCAAGGATCATTGAATAAGCATTTTAAAGAGAGAAAAAAAAAATCACATTTCTCCTCTTAATTTGAAAGTTTAACTCTCGACTACAATTCGAACCACTGTGGTCAGAAAATTTCGTTTACAGCCAACGATCTTTCGAGCCACACTGGTTCGAAGAAGTTTATAGTTTTTTAAATCCTGCGGTCTCGGGGGCAGGAACAAAGAAAAATTAGTAGAAGTCAGTGAGTCAAGCGCGAGAAAATGTTGAAAAAATTACTCCAGGAAGGAGAAATCCTTTTCCTAGCATTTTAATTTTTGCCTATTTTCATCCTGGTTTACTTTTCATGCAGAAGGGACAAACCAGGGTTAATTCTTTCCTTACAGTGTTTGCTCAACAAATCTTTTCTCTACTGACAAAATGTCACACGTACAGAATATCAACTTTTACAAGAGAGCCAAAAACTACTTCAACCGTTTACTCTGTAAACAACAATTCTGTTAGAGATTCAAAGATAAAATCCTTATTTTTCAAGATGCAGACACAGGAAAAAGAACAAAAAAAAAAAAAAAAATGTGTCTGACATTCGGAATTCAAATCTGACAAAACCTAAACGTGCATGTGCAATGTTCCATCAAAAGGGGGCAGAAATCTTCTGTCTAGAAAGGGAAGTAATATGACAGGTGCTAAATAATCCTTGTTGATAGAAAAAACTTTTACTCCCCCCCCTCCCAACATAATGATATGACCATGATTCCAGGCAACGAGTGTATCAAAAGAAAGAAAAAAACAAACATGGTCTTTCATTAACATGGTGGGGCAGATTTGAATAAAATATTATGTGAAAATTAATTTGTGCAGCTATCTGACTCTACAATATGATAATCAGTATCAAAGATAATATACCATTCAAAGCAGAACCATCCCCACAATCTTATATATGTCAAGAAAAACCTAAGCACAGAAACTATCTACAGCAATACGAAAATCTACAACGAAACCCATAAAAGGTTTATGGACTCAAAAACTGCTGAATGTATTCGCCTAAAACTGGGCACATAGAACTGTTGCACAAAAATCTGTGTTTCTATCTAAATAAATCTGAAAAAAGTTGATTACATTTGGCGATATTTTAAAAAAGGCAAGATTAAATGAATAACTAACTTGAGGGGGAATTTGATTCAAATTGTATGTAGATAGAATGGGTGGGGGGATAATGTGAATGTGATGAATTCTAGCCCCCCCCCCACAAAACAGTCTGATCTCTGTTCACTTCAGTGATTGGTTGGGGACTCCAGTTTATAAGAAAAGAATGTAATATTTCACATCCCCCCCCCACCCTCCCCATTCACAGTGCTAACTCTGTGTTGTACCTGACAGTGTTTATAGCTTCAGTAGTGACATTGTTGTAAAGTAACTCTTTTGCTTCTTTCAAGTCTTTTGTTTTTTGTACCATTTACTTGGTGCTGATAATTTACACTCACACACAACCCCCCCCCCCCCTTTGATCCCTTTTTTTCATTAGGCAATATTTGTAATTTGTCACCTTAACCAAACATCTTCTTGACTAAATAATCCCCATTCATAGAGCAGGTTTTCTACTAGTTTCCAAGACATGAGTTCATTTTTATTTTTAACCCAAACATAACATATAAGCAAACTTCTATCTACAAAGTACTTCAGTAAAAAAAAAATAAAAAAAATATACGTCATGGAATAATCGGTGCTCTGGGCTACAAAATATTCCAAAAGGGACTGTCCTAGTTTTACTTTTAAGAACTAGTAGCGACTTACTACAGAGGTGTCATATACATGTACTGGTGTTGTATTGCAGTATAACAGTTTAAAACCAAAAGGCTTAACAAAACATGCCAGCACACAGAGACAATACACATGCCTGTTCACTAAGCTCAATGGGTGGTGAGTCGAGCGAGTTACGCAGTGAAACTTCAGAAGAAAACTGCTCAGTGACTTGAGACACGCGTTTTACCAGTGAGCTCAGGCTGACCTTTGACTGGGAATTGGCTTTGGAGGGAGTGGAGTGAGCCTTGTCCTTGACCCAGACTGACTGGGAACGGGACGCTGGGGTGCGAGGTGTGCTGGTGGTGGCTGCAATTGGCCTGTACAAAAAAAATATTTAAAAAAAAATAGTAAAAATATATATAAAATATCAACGATGACTTGAAAAAGTACCTGATGGAAATCACAAATCAATCAGTTGTCAAAACTTGAAGAATGTCAACAAAAACATGGAGCTTGAAAGATTTATTTAATTTTTGTTCACAACACTGGCATGATGAAGAGATCTTCTTGTCAACACCATCACCGACACCCCTGTTCCTAGCACTGATCACAGACCAAAAATCTCAATTCCAAAGTGAGTCCAATCTGTCACTACAGAAATGACACTCCTCTCCCTGTCACTGCCATTGACAGACATTTCTTCCTGGTGTTGTGTAGCTTGTACTTGACCCTCTTTTCTCTGTGTCTTCTATCAATGTAACTGTGTGACAGTGTTACTTTAGGACAAGTTTATGTAAGACAGAAAACATAAACAGGCTGATGTGCCGCAGACACGACTGGGCTGATATCCTGACAGAGGTTTCTCGTTCGTCTTATGAACACTTAAAAAATATTATCCCTGAATAGTTAACCTAGTAATGAACTGGTTTGCTTTATCCACTTCTGTATTGATTTCATTTTTAATTTTGTTCTTTTCCATTTACATAACTGACAAAATTGCTTTAACTCATTAACTCTGGAACAATGCTCACAGCGTTGCTGAGAAATTCCATAAATGACCACAGAGTTGCCTTCCATAAATTTACCTTCACTTTGATGCATAACATAAGTCACATTAATACAAAATATTATATGAGATGTGACACGATGAAATCAGGCTTTTGTTAAATTTTAACTGATTTCATTGAGACGCGTCTCATATCACAGTTGAAACAGTGCTACCCCTAAGATTAGAAGCAATGAAAAAGACAAATTCCGTAAAAATGAGGTTAAAAAATTCCGCCTTTCGAGTTAAATGAAGCCACAAAAAAGTGCAAAACAACAGAACCACCATAGTCATATTCCCTTGGCATGGTAAGAGATTTCTTTGCATAAAGTCAATCATTTATAGAAATGGCAGTAATGAACTCAGGATTAACTACCGTACTCATCATGTTTGTTTGTTACAAAATTCTATCACTGTCCCACAACAGCCAATTTTCCCACGCAAGGCAACCACAAGTGAAAATCTACAGGTCCTGTCATTCGCAATTCTCATCCAAATTTATTAGGTTTAATTTTTGCTAAATTTTTTTTTTTTTTTCATTTAAGACGTAGAGAAGTTGTGAGACTTGATTAAATGAATGGACTGAGTACTATTCAATCTTCAGATCTTGACTACAAGGAACAGTGGATGTTTCAACGTCTTTCCAGTTCACTAACATCAACATGATGACAAACACACCATGCCTCGTGTATCAGAATCAATATGTCTTGCACCCAGAGCAAACGAGTCGCAAGTTGCTCCATGTAATCGCAAGTTATGGCCGTTTTTAACTACTTTCCAACTCAGATACCAAATTTTTCTTTTCAGAATAGAAAAGATTGAATTTTCGTTTTGTGGAATACAAATAAAAAATTTTGGTATCTCAATCGGAAAATAGTTAAAAAATGACCGCAACTTATATCTCCCCAATCAACTTCCGAATCATTTGCCCTGGGCCCAAGACATATAAACAATGCATATTCAGTTTCATTTATCATAACCATAATAACTCATGGCCAATCTTCTACTGGATCAGATTTTACCTCCCATTTATGTATTTAACTTCTTTGATAGATCTGATGATACACTATAAAATTCAGCTTCTGCACAACTTGAAACCGATTTTACATTTTACAAAATATGTCAGTGATGTGCACAAACAGCAAAGACATGAAAATTTCCACATTATCATATCAATTTTCATAGTTTTTTTTTTTTTTTTCATCCATCATTACAATAATTCATCCATGTGTGCATTCAATTTCTAAAAGACGAGAGTGAAAAATTATCAAACAAAACAAGAATTAACAATAACAATATTATTTCAAATTCCTAAATGAAGGCCAAGTCATGGCTTCCGCTGTCAACTGAAGTAGAGAATAAATGAAATGATGTTTTGTTCTTCAAGATTTGTCAAATTATTTCCATTCCTGTTATGCTGCCATCTACAGTATTTTTTTTTTTCTCTCAGATTCAAGCTGTATTCCCAACAACATCAATGGAAGCAGTTCCAAATGTGGGACTGGACAAAACAATAATCACCACAAAAAGCAAAGAAACAATTACATCTGAGACATCATAAAGGGGAAAGCAGAATAAACAGCTAACAGTGCAGTATTTTTTCGTTCTTTATATTTTGTTCTGTTTTAACATGACCTCTTCAATCACTTTTTAACAAACCTTTGTTATGTCGGAAGGATTTCAATGTGCGTTACGGGACAATAGCCGAAGCCAGGGGTACAGATGATGAGTAAAGCGAATAGTGAACTAAGATGATACAGCTACATGACATAAATGGTCATTTTTAAGAACCATATTGCAAAAGCAAAAATATGAAATGGGGAAATCTGTTAGTAAGAATACTTGTGCAAGACAAAAATGCGTGACCGAAACAAACAAACAAATAAACACACACACAAACAACAACAAGAAAAAAGAATCTGGAAAAAAGCAAAAGAAAAAAAATAAACTGGGGGAGAAGATTGAGGCAGCAGTAGTCTTTCACCAACTAATTTTCATGCAAGCTGATTTCAATTATTGCAAGATTGTAAGTAGTTTTTAAGCATTAATCTGAGGCTTATTTCGACATATGATGGGGGATGTAGAAAGGACGGAGGTTGGCAGAATAGGCACGTTTAACTAGTCTAAACATACACATGTAATCTCTGTCCATCTGCATTATCTTCTTCTCAGTACTGATGGTACTTGAATAATCTTTTTTTTTTTTTTTTTTAATAAAACAACAACAGCATGGCAACTACCTTTGTCTCGAGGCCAGTCAAAACAAGATGCAAGCCCCTAGGCTAGAGCCGAGAAATCCGGCTCTGAATGTGCTGAGGGAGGTCAGATAATGAATTTTTTTTAATTGCAGAAATCGAAAGTGCATTCATTTCTGAACAAGACAGAACTGGTCTTACCTTCAATTTATAAATGTTTCTTCATTAAAATCGGGTTTTTGTGAGGAAGATTTATGAATCTGACCTTTCATTCAAATTCAATTTTCTCAGAATTTCGGCCATTGCTGGGGGTCCCCCTTTGTCTCTTTAAACTGTAATATCTTTGGCTAGAACAAAGCTAGCTCAAAACTTTTTTCACCTCCTGAAAGGGTATGAAATAACCTTTCACATGATACCAAAAATCCCATTAGGGGAAACATCAACATATGTCTCATTTTGACTGGTTGCAAGACATTTATAAGTTGATCAAATGAAAAAGCCTACATCTCATAAAGTGTGATAAAATTCAGGTTAGATGATTTTCTCTTTTGAAAAATATAAAGTATATATTTCCTACCAAACACAACTAAGTGGGTATAAATATTTAAGAATAGCTCAGGTCTTGGTTCATACTGAGCATAAAAAAAAAACAAAAAAACACTACCTCTTAACTGTTGAAAGTTATCTTATATGAAACCCCAGCAAAAAAAAAAAAAAAAATAGTGGCAAACTGACTAAGAAAGACCTTCATGTTGACTGTCATGATTTCTCCACTGTTTTATATTTGATATCACAGTACATCCTTCTAAAGGATACAGTTCTTGCCTTTCCCATGCAGACTGTGAAGTTCTTATAAAGCACTGACTGACTCACTGAGAGACAACAGAGTAAACAACAACATCAGGAAAACAACAATTACAACATAACAAGAACAACAAAACTCCAGAGTGAATTCTGACCACCACCCAATGCAATGTGGGTTATTTTGTGAATCAGCTGCCTCACTGACACACGTCCAGTGTTGTTAATTATAACATTTCAATAACAAAGAATAAATTCTAAGCACCAAAGATGCTTTCATACAACTGTTTTTTTGTTGATATTTCTGTGTCCCTCTATGCTTCTTTTAACATCATGTATCAGTAAATGTCTTGTGCCAGAGCAAATGAGTTGGAAGTTGCACTGGATGATTAAGATCTACAGCCGTTTTTGACCTTTTCTAACTACTTTCAGACAAAGATACCAAAATTGTCTTTTTTCTGGTTAAAAACAGTTAAATTTTCATTATGTGAAAACAAAAAAAAAAAAAACAACAACAAAAAAAAAAGGTTTTGGTATCTTAGTCAGAAAATAGTTAAAAAGAGCCCCAAACGGCCATTGATCATAATCATCTGGCATAACCTCCAACTCACTTGCCCCGGGCGTGAGACAAATATTTAAAAAGATTGCAAATTACATCCCCAGAACAAAACAAGAATGTGAGATATTTCCAGACTGAAACAAGTAAAAAAAAAAACAACAAAAAAACTTGCTTCCCGAAAGCGTGAAGGCCACAGGTTATTGTGATAGGGGGTCAGTTGGATACAGATACATGGAATGTCAGAGTAAAGCTTCACTTGGACATACAGGTGTATGAAGCTTCAGACAAGGTAGTAACCATTGAGAAAGAACCCTGGAGTGTTACCTGTAGGTTTGGTACTTTCTCCTGCTGCAAGTGAGGGAGTGTGAGGAAGAACAATCAGACAGAGAAATCATAATTAGCTCATCTTTTACAATGAGAAACAGAATGTTTAGTACATGAGATGCGACATGATGAAATCAGGCTCTCATCAAATTTTTGAGTATATGTCTCGCGGCCAGTCGAAATGAGACGTATGTTGATTTTTCACCATATGGAGTTTTTGGTATCATGTGAAAGCTTATTTTATACCCTTTCAGGCAGTGAAAAAAGTTTTGAGCTAACTCTATTCTAGCCAGAGATATTACAGTTTAAAGAGGCAAAGGGGGACCACTCAGCAATGAGCGGAATTCTGAGTAAATCGAGTTTAAATGAACGGTCGTACACACAAATCTACATGCCTGCCTCACAAAAAAACCCAATTTTAATCAAGTAATATGTATAAATCGAGGGTAAGACCGATACTGTCTTGTTTAGAAATGAATGCACTTTCGATTTCTGCAATAAAAAAAAAATTGATATCTGACCCCCTTCATCATATTTAAAGCCTGATTTCTCCGTTCTAGCCCAGCGACATACGTCTCATTTCGACTGGCCGCGAGACATATGAAGTTATTGGTATCACTGAAAATTGTTCATTTCCCTTTCTGTGAGCGAAAAAAATTTTAATCTACCTCAAACTGAAGTTCAAGATAATAGCGATTAAAGATAATGGGAGTGACCTGTTGCTGCAGCCGAATTTAATGAGAAAATGGCAGATCACTTTTTAATCCCTATTCGACCATGCCACTAAACTACAATTTTAGGACTTTCAATAAATCTATTTCAGCAGAGCTAACTCTGAAATGCATTTATAGATTGATGTAGAAAGGTTCTGTGATGAAAACAAA
Organism: Peronia verruculata; assembly: GCA_038406235.1. Taxonomy (NCBI): domain Eukaryota; kingdom Metazoa; phylum Mollusca; class Gastropoda; order Systellommatophora; family Onchidiidae; genus Peronia; species Peronia verruculata. The sequence continues at coordinate 6,467,079 of JBCAUA010000001.1, read as the reverse complement.
ATTGTGTTAAAACTTCATTCACTGTTGAAAAACATGTGATTTCTCCAGTCATCTCAGTTTGAGGAGAGCTTGATTTCATAGTGCCGTAACTCATATGTCGTGATTTTTTTAAAAGAAAAAAAGAAAAGAAAAAAAGAACAAAAGAACCCAATCACGTCAAAATTATGGTCCAGATGTTTCTTTCAAATAAAAATAAAATAAAATAAAATAAATCTCCTCTCACGATATTAACCATACATAGTGAGGTTCTGAGCACCATTTCCCAAACTAGATCAGTTATTCAGTGTGAGCTCACAAACTGTAACCAGAATCCAGAAACCTCAAGACTTTAGAATTTACAACCCATTGTGCTCTTGCCAACCAGCAAAGAATTTCACCGTACCTGATGTACTCAAGAGAGACAGCACTGTAACTCATAAATATAGAGAACAGCAATCAGCTGGTTGTTGACTGTTTGATCAATTATCTTCAACTTCTTGGTCTCTGCCTGGATAAAGTGTTCCTCTTCCACTGCCTTTTTTTTTGTTGTTGTTTTGTTTTTCAGTCTATCATTTTCAGCTCATTAACTCACTCAATCCTGCCCATTTGTCTTGGTTTTGCATCCCAAAGCTGGCCATTTTATCAATATAAGCATACTATGTCAGTATCACTAAATGTTGCCCTATGGAACTTGGCTCAAGTAGTGATGAGATCTATAGGCTGTTTGAGACATGTTCAGTATTAAGTATGTGGTTGACATACTTTTGCCACAACACCCATGTGAAAACAGAGAACTCTTGAGGCAAAAATGAAAACGTTTTCAACAGGGCTAAATCTAGATCTAAATCAATGACGATTTCACAAATAATCGTTCTAGATCTGGATCTTATCACATCATTACAGGTATTTGCACTCTAAAAAATAGATCTTAATCTAGATCCAGATCTAAGTCCATGTTAGCATGTAGAGATCAGCTGATTGTACTAGCCGCTTTGCCGCATTTGAACACTATGACCAACTTTACTTAGTTCACAAAACATGTATTTTTTTCCAAGTGAAATAAAGCTACTGCCAATTGGCTGGGAATAATTGTCATGTAAGATCTGTAATAATTTGCCAAAAGAAAATGAAACAGACAAGAAACAAACTTGGGAACAAGACATCTCAATCACAGAATTTGACGCATTCTCCTTTCTGACTGACATACCTTGGCCAAGGGAATGAAGAGCAATTTTTTTTTTTCCGAAGTGACAAATTCACATTAAAACTTTGTGATTATAACCTTCACTCCAATTTCAGATAAGGCACAACCATCTCTGAATTTCATACCGACTTGTAATTTCATTTATATATTAGGGCATCAAGTTTCATAGGGCAACTTTTAGTGATAATGACATAGTATGCTTATATTGATATAATGGGCAGCTTTGGGATGCGAATTATTAAGGCTCCCATTTTTCATCGACACTGCTGTGGTTATGATTTGTGCCTAAAAACACTGAAGATGTCATTTTGGCAATACAGTTGATGTATGATGTTCAACATGTCAATACAGTTTAGTACAGGAACATTGACTGTGATTTCATAACTTTGTTTCTTATATATGCTGATTTCTAACCATTCCTCCTCAGTACAATCTGAACAACATTGTTGCAGCTTTTTTCACATCAAATCATTAATGAAACTGATCAATAAGGCCCTTTTGTGATGACCGAAATGCTCATTTCTCAAGTCATTCAATCTGATAGCCAATAATGAACCAATATATACAAACCTTACTCACTTCTTTGTTTGCAAATGTCCAACAATATGCATGTCAAAATTGGCAAAATAAAGCTAGCAATACAGGCCTTAATTCAAATTAATTTTCATAATGTAGTCAGCTACAGTTCACAGTGCGTAATTCCATTTCATGGGAGAACACAATGGTTTGAACATAACATACTATTGATCTGACCATCAGTAATCATGCATGAATCATTGTGATCAAAGCCGTCACTGCAGATAAGAAATCTTACTGCCATAACCCAAAGAACAACTGCCACATGCAGTGACCCTATATGTATCAGGGATGTCAAACTGTTTTTGCAAAAAAAAAAAAGCTGGAAAATTTCCTCTGAACCACGAACTGCTGCCCTCGGACACTAGTATTTCTATGATCATAGTACTATGATGTGCTGATTTTCTATCAATAACTCTCACGTGACTGCATGTTGTCGGATGTAAGGTGTTATGCGCTACAATCTTCAATCACAATCTTGGAACAGCTGCCAAACAAACAGTGCAACTATGTCTGAGATACATGGAGATATCTTTCGTACTTCAGGTTTTTACTCTCACTGCCAAATATGTATCGCAAATTATAATAAAACTGCGACTGCCTTGTGGATTTAGTAAAAGTCGCAGTTGCTCGACAAAAAGTAGGAAAGTTGGCGACGACCAAAAAGTCGGAATTCTGACTAAAGTGGGAAGTTTGACATCCCTGATGGATAAGAAAAGCTTTCATTTTAGCACAACACGCCATGTTAAACCTAGTTCTTAAGCATGGAAACAAATCGCAGCCGTCTGTGAAGTTCCTCATAATCCCAAAAGCAGTACTGAACATACAACCCCATGCTAAACCTAGTTTTTATGCATGGAAAACAATCCAAGCAAACTATCAACTCTTGCATATTCCCAAGAGCAACATAGTACAATTCATGCCCATTGTAATATTAACCGAAAAAAAAATATCCTACTATACACTATAAAAAATATCCTATGTCACATATACTATATCACTTTCTTTCAATTAGGAAGAGTTGGCACCATCTACAGATGACATGCGCAATTTGTGTGGCAAGTGATAAGGTTCACAGAACAGGTTGGACAGGGGAGTCAGAACTACTTACTCAGTGCTTAGGTTGATGCTGTTGACAGACAGATCACTGATGCGATTGGAGGACGTGCTGGGAAGTGACTGATTGCGCCTGAGAGTTGCACTCATAAAAGCTTTGTCGGCCACCTGCAACACAGCCAATTGTCACGGATAAGATAAGATAACTTTATTTTTCCACAAAAGTAGAGTTTTGTTTTGTACAGTGTAAAAACAACCTGATTTCAAAATTATGGAAATAATTTTAAAAATAAGATTAATGTTTAATATTATGAGAGTGTTTTAATAAGATGATAAACATGCAAATAATAATAACAATAATAATTTTTTACAACATTCTTGTCACAGATGGTATAAAACTGTTTTAACAGTACTCTCTTCTTGTTCTGATGGTGACAACTGGGGTGACTTGGAAATTAAATTTGATCAGATTGGTTTACTCCCATAATAACAGAGTTATTATCCCTGTACACCGTACCAGCTCTAAAGCATTTCACAATCTATTATTACCCTAACAGACCCATTGGAAACACTCGTGAGTTCTCAGTTTCCTAGGAAGCATACAGGGTGACTGCATGTTAAGTGCTCTAAATCTTATCAGTCTAGCAACATCATTTACTGTCTATATTCAGAAACCTACTGTAACCTGGGTCCAGCCAGGAAATGTATGTAAACTGTCTTTCCCAAAGGAGAAAATGTCAAGACTAGCTGGGATTCGAACCCTGAATTTTTAGATCTGGAGTCCGATGACCCAACTGTTAGGTCACCAACAACACAAACTTCAACTCTCTGACACAATTTTTTCACAGTGTGCTTCAGGCAGGCTCATAATTTCAGTTGTATATGAGATGCAACATGATGAAATAAGGCATTTGTCAAATACTGAGCATATGAAGTTCGTGGTGTCACTGCTGAAGATTATTAATTTCCCTTTCTGCAAGTGGAACAAATTTTTGTTCTACCTTGAGAAGAACTTGTGATATTGACAAATTAAAGACACTACTTGACCTTATCCTATCTCATTATGATGATGTTCTGGCTTCCATAGACAATGTCCACAGAAAACTGAGGTGATGTACTAACCTTTATGCCGTACTCTTTCTCAATCATGGTACACATCTGAGAGAAACGTTGCTCCATGTGAGAGTGGAACGGCTGGAGAGATTCTGGAGCTTTGCTCTTGTGCACAAGCAGGCCATCCCGCAAAATTGTTACCTGACCAAATCAATCATAAAAATAACTGAGCTATATGCATCAAGTGATTATTCCACATGAAAGAATTCAGTAGGTCCTCTGGGATAATCTGCTTCTCCAACACAAAATAGTGACCATACCAGACAGTGTAAGAAAGGATCCTATATGTATCCCCTTATTGTTTAAACTGATCTGAAACTATGTGTCTTGCGTTCAGGGCAAATGAGTCGGACGTCATGGTGGATGAATTCAAGATATGGCCATTTCCAGCTATTTTCCGACCTAAGTGCCAAATTTTGTTCTTTTCTTTTTTTCATAAGACTAAAATTTAACCTTTTATAATCTGATAAAATAAACATTTTGGTATAAATTTTCGTATGCGTGTCGGAAAATAGTTAAAAACAGATGTTAACTGGAGATCATTCATTACGACTTCCGACTCATTTGCCCTAGGCACAAGATGTATAGAATGCATGACTGATCCCACTGGCAATCTTGAATATTTGATACGTTTATGAATACAAAGCAAATATAGGCTGATAATCCAGCCAAAGTCACATAGAAACAAAAGCTTTTCAAAGGCAGGTACCTGTCACCTCCGAAAAATGACCAAAAAAACCCAGCATTTTCTAAACTAGCGCACCATTCTACAAAGCAGTAATCTGACAGACAAAATATATCTGACAGACAAAATATATTTCCAACCTTAAGAATATTGAATGGCAATACACTTCACCTGCTCAATTGTAACTTCTTTCAATCTCTCCTGCATTTCTGGATCAAAGTCTCCAATATAGAATTCCTGAAATGAAGATTGTTCATACTCATTAAAAATACTCATTAAAAATCTTCCTAACAAATTCATATTATTTAGAAGCATGTTTCACTGAATTCATTATCCATCAATAACAACATTGCCACAAAATAAACTGACTGTCAAATTGACATCAAGTTAACATAAATCTCCACTATGACTTATCAATCTTACTGTGAACTGTTCATGGATTTCACAGTGTTTTTGATCTCACCATTTGCTCAAAGCTCAGCTTCAACTATAAAATTCTGACTTCAGAACAGGGAATGTTATTTCCCTTTGCCAGGCACAACGGTGTTGAACTAGCAGCAATGAAAGGGAGTAAATGACTTTTACACTCTTTGTTTGAAATGTACAATTTTTAAAAAAAATTCATTGTATGGGTAAACTGTTATTTTCATAATAATTTCAGCAAGAAAACTGACTAATCAGTTTTTCAAATGACATGAAAAGAGAGAGGTTTTCCCTCTTTACAATGTTTCTTCAACAACTCTTGTGTCTGGTAAAGGGAAGTAATAGCACTGGTCAAAAGCAGTCTCCATCGAAAAGGCTTGATCTAAGTCTTATCTGCAATGTTGGTATGGGCAAATGGAAGCCAGTGACAGACAAATGTTACCTTGTAGTTAGCGACGCCACCACTGACAGCTGGATCCACCACACCATTGAGCTGCATGCCTAGAGGGTCCACTCTGAGGGTGGAGTCCTGACGATGTTGCTCAATCAACATCCGCAGCCTCTTGTTCTTCTCTTCCATTGTCTCGATCGCGTTCTCGATAGGGCTCACCAAGACCTGAAACAGACACAAACAAAGAATGCCACAATATCATCTGTGCTGGAGAGATTTGGGTAAACCTACCATCTGTGCTGGAGAGATGTGGGCAACCTATCATCTGTGCTGGAGAGATGTGGGCAAATCTACCATCTGTGCTGGAGAGATGTGGGCAAATCTACCATCTGTGCTGGAGAGATGTGGGCAAATCTACCATCTTACCTCAATACTACATGCTCTCATTTTAGAATGCTAGAACTTTTCCGATGTGGTTATGTGTATGTGCAAGAAGATAAAAAGCAAGTAAATGTATGGTTAATATTCAACATAATGCCTAATGTTTACAATCTATTTGCATGATTTTTTAACTCTGATTGTTTTACACTGTACAAAACGTTTCTAATTTTGAGCACAAATAAGAGTTATCTTATCTTATCTTATCTTACCATGCTCATTCTGTCAAATTCACTTTACAGTGTTACCGAGAAGTCATCTCTGGTTGCGTATCAGTTTCATTTCTCACAAGTTTGTAGACATCGACATCGTAAATGGTATGTTTAAACAGAGGACATCTCTGTGGCAAGTTCTATCTTGATCAGTAAATAAAATTATAAAAAGAAGCAAAAACAAAAAACTGAAAAGACAGAAATTATTTGTCTGTGTCTATCACTCATCAATCCAGATTCTGATTATCTGAAGTACATTCCTCTCCTCTTGGCTTTGTTTAACTCCCAAAATTATTTCATTCAAATTGTATTCATTCGAGGTTCCGTCTCTACAAAGAGGTTGGAGGTCATGACACGCCATTTTTCTCGGTCTAGTGCAATCTCGCAGCACTCCTTCATTGTTCTCCCAGTCTTTTCAATATTCTTGGGCCAACTTTTTCATTTTCTGCCTCTTCCTCTTTTCCCTTCACTTTTCCTTCTATGATTTTTTTCTAGATGTTTTCATGCTTTCTTATATGGCTATAGTACGAGAGCTTTCTTCTTCTTATCGATTCTAGATGTATTTTCCTCTTCAGACCTAAATCTTTGAGAACCTCTTTATTTGTCTTCTGGCTTTCCATGAGAGTTCACCCTTTCCTTTATATATCCACATCTCGAGGGCATCGATGGACCATACATAGCAATTTGTGTACAAGATGAAATAGATATTTAGCAAATGGAAGCTGCACATACGTGTGAACAACATCATGTTTCTAGAAATGAGCCATTTGTGACCATCAGCCAAGTTACTTCCCTTTGCCCAGTACAAGAGGTATAACACAAGCATTGTAAAGAAGGTAAATTTCACTTTTTCTCTGGTTACGTTAAACATAAGCCAGAAAATAATCTGAGAAATTCACCATATCATGAAAATGTTTTTTTTTTTTTATTGTGTTAATTTTTACCATCAACTGTTTCAAATTACAACAGAAAAAAATTATTTTTTCCTACTTTGCAATGCTTGTCCTATAGCTCTTGTACTTGGCAAAGGGAAGTAACCTAGATGGCTGAAAAAATCCCTCATTCCAGGACTTACCGTTTCTACTCTGTTGACCTCATACCAGCCCACAATGCCTGGCAGAGAATTGATAGTTTTCATGTTGGTCCGCTCAAGCCACATGTTCTGAAGATGGAAAAAACACACAAAAAAATGAAATACTCAGTGAGTATTACACAAAGAAATATGCCTCACACATGCTGAACCACTTATAGACATGCCTTTGTGACAATGGAATGCCTCTTGTCATTTGAGACATGATATTGGGACAATCTCTTCCTCTATTGCCTCATGCCCAAGGAAACGAGTCAGAAGTCGCACCAGGAGATTTCAAGTTAGGGCCAATTTTAACATTTTTCCCACTGAGATATCAAAATTTTTTGTTTGTTCTCAACAAAATGAAACTTTTCTAACCTGAAAAAATGAAGTATCTCAGCTGGAAAACAGATTAAAATGGCAGTAACTCACAATCGCCTGGAGTGACTTGCAACTGATTTGCCCTGGACACAAGACATATTAAGTCTGTTGTTTGAACTTAATTTCCCAGTAATTTATAGACATAGTCAACAAGTACAATCAATGGAAATGAAGAACAATTTTCAGTGATACTTCGCTTGTAATCCTGTGAAATAAGGACACAGCAAACAGTCTCTTAGAGATGTGACTGATTTCTTTTTTTTGTTTTTCTCCCACAACATAAAAAAAAAAAAATATGTATATATAATTTCCTCTCTGCTTTCTAATCTGTCTTCCTCCCAATGCAAGCTTTCGACAAAGTCTGTAAGGATAAAAAGTGGAGTTGAGTAGACTGTGATTGTGTTTACAAAAGGACATTGGAAATACTTTCACTCCCTACTTCCATGAAATCTTGATGCCTGGCCAATGCATAAATGATGCAATTCCAATTGGACAGCTAGTGATGGAGGCATATACTATGTAAAGCGAATGCAAAGTGAGTGTCTTTGCCTAACACTACATCACCTGTCACAGAAAAGTCCCTCCTTCATGTCAAGACTGTGACAATTTAAGCCCTCAACAACAACAACAACAACAACAACAACAACAAATAGTGAATGACCATCACTGCTATCATCAACTCTCATGCTAGGGTAACACGAGTCTCTTTCAAAAATTAAAACAAATACAAAGAACTGTTATTGTTTCTCCAGGATGATATTTTCTCCAATCCTAACTTTGATTGAAGAACTAAATCAACAAAAAGTATATTTGCCACCTATAGGTCAAGGTTACCTTTGGTGCAGCATGTGGTAAAACTGATTCCAGAATCATTAATCATTTTTCTTATTTGTTTGAGAGGGTCTGCCTACGAGCTGTCACTTTCATAAAATCTCTTGTACGGGGAATTTCCAAAGCTAAAGTGGAAAGATGCTCACCTTATCATTTTTGGTTAATCTGGCCTAAAACCCACACACCATGTCCCTTATACATATCCAAAAAACACTATAAACACACTGAGGCAAAAAAAAAAAAAAAGAAATGCATTCACCAAAAAAGTCGGAGCTTTAGAAAAAAAAGAGAAAAAGAAAGAAACAAAAAGAAAAAACAAATGAACCAAATGCCCACGTAAGAGTTGATGATCTAATCACAGTTTTATGTTTGTACAGAGCTGATGTATGAACAAAGTGTGACTCACTGTGACATCACTGGATCCCTCCTCCTTCCGGCGAGAGAATGTAAACAACGAGACTTCGTTCACCCTGTAGTACTTGAGAATCTGCTCGCTGATGGCTCGGCCCTCAAATCTTTCCTTCAGTTCTAACACGGGAGTCACAGCATTGATCTGCAAATCTAGGCCTGGTTAAAGAACTTCTCACATGGTTTTATTCAACTGTGTATCTCATTTTGAACAATCTGAAACTTCTTTTAACAATCTTCTAGGACACATTTCCTGGAATTTCTTTGGCATATGAAAATCAATAAGGACTATTCAAATACAACTGTAAAGATAAAAAGTTATCATATTTATGACAAAAAAACCAAAAACAAACAAAATGACTGAAGAAGGCAAGAAATCAATGTAAAAGCTATGTACAGATGGAAGAAGCTCATTCAGCTATGTACAGATGGAAAAATTATTCATGACTGGCACTAACTATAAGCCCATGATATAGTCATTCTCAGTTGCTTAAAGTCTTACAGCCATGAGTTCATGCTAATGTGGTGAAGGATACACTGGCTTGCAGAGTCACAGATCTCCTCATCTGGTTCATCCAGTGTCTTCATCAGCTGAGGTAAAGAAAGATAGAAACAAATAAATAATTTTAAAAAATCACACGAGAATATTCTCTGCGTAGATCCACTTCAATGATTTATGGATGGAAACTCTAACCATTCTCTGTCACTAGCATTGACAGAATTGTTTACAAAGGTTTCCTGTCAAGTTTCCTGGGTTTAACAATGAGATGTGGCAGAAAGGCACTGAGATATGGGCAAGGCTGAAGGATTATCCCTGAAGTAGAACAATGGTCTGGTGCTTACCTCAGCATGAGGGAAAAGTGTCTGCATCCTAGCATTGAAATCTGCCAGCCTTTCATAGTTTTTGCCTCTGTAGATGAACACTTTGTTCTGCAATAAATGAAAAACACAATCATTGTCATAAACAAAACAATCTTTCATTCAGACTGCTCTTGTTCATAAACCAAACAATGTAGTAAAACATTAACTGCAAAGCTGAGAATTATAAGATCTTGAAAAATAAAAGTTTAATCAAAGAGAGACAGGAATATAACAAAATAGCATCATTTGGCTCTTCACTACCCTATTGTCGTATCACGTACCTCTGAATATGGATGGGGTCAGATGCTCTGGTGCGTTACAGCATACGGCACCGTAAAACAGGGTTATGTGGTGACAATAGCGCATCTGGTCTCTGTCATATTATGATGCACAGAGCAACAGAGCAGTGAAGTGGTATTAATCATGACAGAAATGAAACTGCGTTATGGCCCCTTGGTGATTTTGCTGAGTTCGTGATATTTTCTTAGTACTGGGGGAGGAAATATACGCAGCAGCGAAGGGGTCAACAATAACAACAACAAAATGACAGGCAACACTTGATGTGACAAACTACACACTCAGCTCTGTACCTGTAGGAAAGATGGAAATCCACGTCCAAAGTAACCCACACGGAAATATTCAGGCTCTGGTCTCATCTGCTTCATGATGCAATCATACAACTCAGCCTGCCTTTTCTGAAATATTGAGAGGCAAAGAAATGAATCAATTGAAATGTACATGTATTGCAGTTCATCTTTACCATAAATCTGCAACCAAACACATAAAAGGCTTATGGACTCAGAAAACTACTGAATACATCCATATAAATTTGGCATGCAACATTGTTGCATATAGTTCTGTGTTTCTACTTACATAAAACCAATAAAAAAATTACTAAGTTTCAGGCTTTTCTTAAAAGATAATTGCAATTAAACAGTGAACTCACGGGAGTTTGATCTGAATTGTATGAGATAGAATGATGCTTTTAAAAACACCAAACACATTTTCTTTGAGTAACATTCAGTTTAAGTATCCAAAATACCAGCATCCTGCAGTGTATGCTTGCCATACACTTTTAAGTTGCAGGGCAGTGGATCTAGCAGTTTGACCTACAATAACATAATCTCTCACAAAGCTGTGGGTTCTCTTCTAGTAAGACAGATATTCAAATGGACTAAGTAAAGAAAGGAGTTCCTATTTATGTAATAAGAAAATATGATGTCCATATGCATTTTAATAGCATAAAAATGTGTGCCAAGATGAATACCACATACAGTATTAATCCATAGATAAAAGAGCAGTATACAAATAGAATGCACAAGCTGTAACTGCAAGCAAGCCTGTACACACAGTTACCTGTGTGGAGATACCCACCAGAATTTTGCTCAGACTATTGTAATCAAAGAGATCTTCTCTATACAGCACACACAGTTCCTCACACATCTCAATGGCTTTCTCCCACATCTGAAATAACACAACTGGGGCTCAGAGCATGTCTTCAACAATAATGGATAACAGATTTGCCCAAATACTCATTGTTTATTGCCTGTGATGTGAATATGTCTTACATGATTACATATGAGATGTGACATGATGAAATGAGGCACTCGTCAAAGTGATGCCACCGGTGAAAACATGTATTTCAACAGTGAATGGATTCTAAGCACAATTTTTCTTTCTTTACAGGACCATTCTAAATCAATTAAAAAATGCATTTCAGAGTTACATTTGCTGAAATAGATTGAGCAAAAAACCCAAAATGAAATTTAGTGACATGGCCTAACAAGCATTCATAAGGATTAACAAAACTGATCAGCCATTTTCTCACAAATTCAGCTGCAATAACAGGTCATCCCCATTGTTTTATTTGCCCATATCTCAACGTCTATTCAAGGTAGAGCAAGCATTTTTTTTCAGCCACAGAGAGGGAAATAAAATTTTTTTACTATAATACCAATAACTCCATATGCTCAAATTTTGATGACAGCCTGATTTCATCATGTTGCATCTCATGTATCTCATTGACTGCAAAAACTTTCCTTTTGAAGACAATAAAGCTTATCTTCTCTTATACTAAAAATGAACAACACAAACTGAGCAAGATATTTTGAAATCCTCTACTGTGAAATGTTTAAATCTAGACCTAAACTATTTTCAGGTCAGCTTACAGCTGACAATGTTGAGATCAGAGGAAGATTTTCTGGGCAAATTAGACATGACCTTAGCTAGTCTGAAAGTCAATAAACTCCAACAGTTGCAGTCGGGCTGATATAATAAAATGTTTATAACAATATGCCATCAGTCTGACCTCCACCCCAAAAAAAAGAAAACAAAAACAAAAAAACAACATAAAGGCCAAAAGATATCTTCCCAAAATGATGCCACTGTCTTGTGTCTTGCTTGTGGTGATAAAAACTATGACCATAATAGGCTCAGAAGTGAAACAAATGCATGGTTTGTGTATTGCCTTTCTGCCTCTGACAAGACTTAGATTTGTTACGTATATAAATGAGCCATGATATTATACCAAAATTTCAACCCTTCCTTCAATTCAACTTTGATACTGAATTTTTGCTGACCCACCTTGCCATGATCAAAGTAAGAAATGATGTCATAGTACAGTTTTTCTTTCAGCTCTCTGTTTGTCAGGGCATCTGGGTAGTCTTTGTTCTGTAGCATGGGAGCCAGAGGTTCGTCTGACCACTGTGGATTCACAGGCAACAAGCAAACAAATCACGTAGGTGACACAACTGATACATGCTTGGACCTTTGCAAAATCACAAAGAATGAAACCAAAAATATCTGCAAACATTTAATGCACTTTCAGAGGAAAGCAAGTTGTGGTTCATCTAGGTCTTATTTGCTTGAGAAAGTAGTAATCTATCCTGTTCAATTCAATTAAGGGATTCCACTAAAACAGGTAGCTTGTGCAACAAAAAGAAAATTTGCAGAATGCTGTCCATAAACCCAATTCTGACCCCGATGAAGAGCCAAGCGGGCTTGAAAATTTGGCAAAATATTTAGCATCAAGATCAAGTTGTTTTTATATGTTATTTGCTTTTCTTGAATTGTTTTATTAATTGTCAGTCAAACACTTTTATTATATGTTATAAAATGATGACACATTGCATCAATATCTAGGTCTCGGCAGATAAGTGTCCTGTAATTCTGGATATGGGAACATAATATTACCACTTCAAAGTGGCTCAGAGTTGCCTTTATCCTCAGGTATGATGCCAGGTTAAAATACAATCTACATATATAGTGAGGGGTGCATGGGAGATCACTTTATTTGGTATGCATATCATGTCAAATTGCATCAAAATCCTCCCCCTCCAGTCTGGATGCAAAGCAAATTGAAATTCGTCCCATCTTATTTCAAATCCATGATCTGTGCAATTTGACAACATGTGCAAAGTAAGGACCGTGAACACTCCCTAACACACTGTGTGAACACTCCCTAACACACTGTGTGAACACTTCCTAATACACTGTGTGAACACTCCCTAACACACTGTGCGAACACTCCCTAACATACTGTGTGAACACTCCCTAACACACTGTGCGAACACTCCCTAACATACTGTGTGAACACTCCCTAACACACCGTGCGAACACTCCCTAACATACTGTGTGAACACTCCCGAACACACTGTGCGAACACTCCCTAACACACTGTGCGAACACTCCCTAACACACTGGCCCTCCTATCCTCTAGGTAAGTTGTGGGAGTTTTCCCAAACATAAACTTTTTCCCATGTCATAAAGTTTGACGTTGAAAGATGGTGGTTGTCACACTTTCTTCTAAAGCAAGCCGCTGCCACTGTTCTTTGCTTATCCAGACTGGCAAGTGAATTGCAGATTACTGAGAGATATCGTCATGGTAATGGCTTACAAGCAATCACACCACATATCCACCCAGATTCTGGGTACAGAATAACTCAGAACGGCTAAACACAAAATAATGCTGTGTAGCTTATTCTAAACAAGTTCATACAAAAAAAAAAAAAAAAACCCAAAGCAATATCGCTCATGAAAATCCTAGCATTGGCTGAACATATGATTCTAACTGAACGGAATAACACACAATTTTACGATCAGGTCAGTAGAAAGAAGATAATTACAGGAATAATAAAAAATGAACAATACCTGACAAATTGTAAGAGAGAGAGAGAGAGAGAGAGAGAGAGAGAGAGAGAGAGAGAGAGAGCGGAGAGCAGAGAGAGCAGAGGAGGCAGTTTGTTCTGACCAGCAACAGTTTGGTGTAAAGCATGAGTGTGTACGCTGCCTCCGTGTAGTTGTCACATCTCAGGTGTAGATCACACAGTTTGTGAAGATATCGGATGTACATCTCCTGTCTGTTAATATCATGGTAGAAGCCCTGGAACAAAGCATCAGTGGCCGATATCAAGACAAATTGCACAGGATAGCATATTGAGCCAGAACTTATCAGGCCATAAATAAGAATCTGCTTTTTTTTTTTTTTTAAACTAAGATGTACGTAGCCTTTCAATTCTAGGAAAGTAGGATTATCCTAGCTTTAAGCGCCTGCCCTGTTTTTGGTGGGAAGAATTACTGTAAATAGATATTTTGAATTTGGAAATTTGGCCTGGACAGCATTATCTCCACTTACTCTTTATCCAATTTCGTATTGCTAAGAGTTCTCTAGTGTGAGGAACTTACACACATGACCTCCAAAATATATCTGCCCTTATCCAAGGAGGCTAGATGTCGAGCTTCTCAACCCATGTAGCCAAGAGACCATTGAGTCACTTGAAAACCATCCCTTAATGTTAATATCTCAGATCTCAACCTACAATGTCCATGACGTGAATTTTCTGTAGGATAGAAGACATCTAACCACACAGCCATGGCAACCCACAAGAATCTACTGTTATGGAGATAAATCTTAAGTGCAAAGGCGAAGGTTACATTTTGTAACTTGTCTGATAAAACCTAATAACTTTCATGACCGAAAATTCAGGAACAACAAAAATCTGTTTCCGTCTTGTATCTCGTTATTATTATGAAGGTTTATTTTACCTAAAAAAAAAAAAACAGAGACTTTGAAGTAATTCTTCAACTTTGTTGTTTCATTGGCCTAGGTATTGCTTTATGTACTACAGACTGGACCAGAGATATGAAAAGGGTATTATTCTGAAGTTGTGAGATTTTATCAGAATAGTAATGATATGGTATCAGTTTTCTCATGAGTGAAACCTGTAAAATCCTTGGTTAACATCTTCCATATCTGAGACCTACCAGCAAGTTGACAATGCAGCTGATACGATGTTCCAAGACCTCATGCTGTATGATACTCCTGTAGACTAACAGCCTCTCTAGCATGTCCTGGATCATAGCCACAAAGGAAAGACCTTGCTCACAGATACTGGGGTTGCCCTCACACAGGTGTTCCATACTGAAACACACACAGCACAGGATGATGTTTGTTGGTGTTGGGGTTTAATGACACATCAGCACGATTACGGCTATAGTGTGTCAAACACGGTAAGATATGTTAACACATCAAAAAGAAGAAGAAGAAGAAGAAAGAGGGCCGGACAGAAGAGAGGAGCAAAGGAGAGAGAAGAGATGTCATCCCTGGAACGTATAGGATGACTTTCTATGGGAGACATCCCATCAACAGCAGGCTTTCACTACCTGCAGGTGGGAGCACAGAACCTGCTTATATACCCCAGGCCCACGCGGAGGAGTGCACAATGAGAACAACACAACACTCACAATTTCTGAGCACATAAGTGAAGTCAGTCTTCCGTAAATGGAATTTTCTTTCAAGAATAAATAAAATTTATCTCGTCCAAAGTACTAATTATTCACAAAAGCAACCTCTTTTCACAGATGTTGGAGTACTGACAGAATATTGCTTGCAGCCTCAATGAACACTTCATACCATCTTGGCATTGACAAAACCAGCTCATCAGTTTCTTAGTGCATATAAGAAAACTTACAAATAGAATTTAAGTAAATTGGGCTCAAAAGAAGAAAGGAACAGAATGAACTGTAAAATGAGTGCAGAGTCAGATATCAAATCCAGCTGAGGACAATACCAGCATTGCAGATCTGTACACTAGTTGCTGGTAATAACAAAAATTGAACATAGTCATACAAAATTTTGCTTTCACGACCAGAAGAGGGCATTTAATAGAAACCTTGGTAACAAACATGTCTGACTGTTAGAGAAGTTGTAAAATACTGCACACTTTAAAATGTCTACAAATACAAGCCGTAAGCTAAGTATGGCTAGGAAACAGCTTCAGCCACTCACATTTCTGTGAAGAGGATCTTGTACTGATCGTCTCCCTTGCCGCCCTCTACCAGTGTATCCAGCTTGGTAATCATCTCATTCTCAAACTGGGGACAGCAGAACAAAATAATCATGAACAAACATCAAGATGGGAAAAATCATGAATGAGAAATCTATGCCTGAACATTCTGTTTCGAGTCAGTACAATTTGAATTAATCAAACAGGCACTGTAGGTGTTGAGTATAAAATTTAATGTGAGTACTTCCCACTACAGCACTGTTACAGAACACAAAGTACTTCAAACTTATGTCTTGCGCCCAGGGCATATGAGTTGCAAGTCACGCTGGGTGAGTTCAAGTCAGAGTCATTTTTGACTATTTTCCGACTATGATACCAAAATAATTCTTTTTCCAGATTAAAAAAAAAGTTAAATTGTCGTTTTGTTAAAAAAAAACTTTTACTATCTTACTCAGAAAGTAGATAAAAACAACCAAAAATGGGTGTATATATCTTCATTGCCCGGTGCGACTTCTGACTCGTTTGCCTTGGTCACGAAACACATGCATGGATAAAATGATCCCTAAAGTTCTTTACAATCTGATAAGGCCAACCTAAACTTTTCATCATTGTCTGTACATGAAATAAAAATAACTGGGAAAATTCCAGTTCTGGATGTTCTGCCCAAGCAGTAATCTGTCCTCAAGTACTTTTGCTGTTGCACAAGATTTTTTGCGAAACATTCACTGGTGGCTTCACAAATCTGCCCCGACCTACCTGGTGGAAATTTCCTTGCACGTGATTGCTGTTTGGAATCGGCTGAATAAATTCATGCTGCATCATGTCAAAGAAGATGGGAATAGTGGCTTTTCTCAACTCTGTCAACAACAGCAAAGACAACAGTATAAAGTTCATAGTTCACCAAGATGTTCTAGGGGCCCATTCAATGAAAGTCATGATAAAATATTTTTAAAAATATGACAGGAAACAACAGATCACTTTGCAAAAAAAACTTAAGTGAAAGCATCTCTTGCTTGTTTTTGGTGTGTGTGTGTGTGTATATGTGGGAGTATGTGTAATAAGCAAGATTATTACAAGTTGTTTAACCCTCCAAGTGTTGCTAATAAACAATCTGAGGTGTCAGGGAAAATCAAAGATTTATTGTATATTAGAATATACACAGATACAGGCATGCCAAAATAAAGTAAAGGTCCTAATATGTTACATTTTTTTAAAGTAAAATGAATAAACTACAACATGCTAATTTTTTTTGGTTTGATTTGCTGACATATATTAACCTTGACCCACTGACCTAATATGGAATCACAATGCAGCCGATTAAATCAGCCGTAACACCACAGAATGAAATTTATGGATGATCAAATCAGCTGTAAACACTTGGAGGATTAATTCTCATTCAGAACCTCTCGATCGATTGAGATACACACAGGAGCACAATCGACCTCTTCTGACCCTGCGCTATAAATAGCTACATGAATCATGCGACCTTGGACTACAACCGCTAGATCTAGGTAGTGCACACACAGACGACATGATTCGTTACACTCACCAATCTCAGGAATGAGGGTCATCTCCAGGATTGGGGCCACCAGCTCCGGGATGAACTTGATCTTGTTGGGACCTGCACAGAAACGTGGCTGGTCAAGTCTCACACAGAAACACTAAGTGTCTTGCATATGAATCAAACAAACTGCTTAACTCATTGCCGACGGCCTACGAGAATATTCGTATCCACGCAGCCGACGGACTACGAAAAAATCCGAATCGCTACATAGCAATACTAAAAATACCCTCCAGTCCAACATTTCCATGTTTTTTTTTGTTTGAAACCAGAGTTATTGTTCCTTACAACGCTATTCTTAGCTCGTGTGGTTTGAGAGCGAATTATTAAGTGAGATAGAGGGTATTTTGTGCTACATGTTATAATTTTTGGGCATGGCAGAAGGCAGCCCAGGTGGGTGGGACAATCTGGCGAGGCAATCCAGTCAGCAATGAGTTAAACTAGCGCACAACAAATTTTTTTAAAATCTAAGAGACAGCAACAATAAAGACAATCTGTTACTCCTCTGGTCAATAGAAACATTCAAATATAGATAAGGCAAAAAAGACAAGGCTAACCAAGTGAAAATGACTAGTCACAATTTTGAAGCAGTTTTAATTATCTGATACTAAAAATATTTAAGGAAACAGAGTAATGCCTAATTATCTGCCTTAAGTAATGTCATATTGTACAATATTCCAGAACTTTCTCAATCCTTGTATTCCATATAAATGCCATCTTTTATCAAGAAATATAAAAAATTTTGGAAGCAACCATGGATATGCTTCTCAAAGATGCTGTATAGTTATAATCTAATGTATATGAGCGTAACTCAGTTATAGGAAAGAAGTCTCTCTACCTAATTTAAACCACATGGAGCGAATCTCAAAGCCCGTTTCTCGCCTCATGTCCTTGTACCTGTAAACAAAACGGAAGTATGGACTGATATACGTGAACAGATTCTACGAAGATTGAATCATGATCAACACAATGTTGGTAAAAATAAACAAAGACTGACAAGCATCTTACATATGTCATTTAAATTGATCAGCAGTTGTAAAAACAAAATTGCTCTAAAGATGTACTTTTTATTTCCTTTTTGAATTAAACAACATAGAAAAGCCTCTCCTACACAATAAGCAAATCATTTCGTTAACATTTCCTTTCATGTATAGCAATACACTGTTTACATTTTACATGTTTTCTAAAATAATGTTAGTAAGAGAAGCTGATTTGCATTTAGTCTCACTTCATCACTGATACAATACTGAATTATTTCTTGAGGGTAAAAGCCAATCGATTTCCACAGTTTTTCACAAACAATATGAAATTTAGAAATACATCTTGCAGTTTCTGAAAATATGCTTAAAACGAACAAAGCAAATTCAAGGTTTTTGAGAGATATAAATTGTGAGATAAGGGTTTTCTTGGAAATCGATGATAACAAAGATGGGGGAGATCGTAAATTATATTATGAACTGCTGAGTTTCATCAATCCAAACCTTGCAATAATCTTGTTCCTTTTTGACAGAGAGAAGTTTTCCAGCTGAAGACTGTCTTGGGTCAAAAATGCAATGGCACAATGGAAAAAGTTGTTCCAGAGCTGAAAAAATAGCAGGACACAAACACATTTCATTAACCTTCATATTCCAACCATAAGATCATTGTTGGAGAAATGAGATATTCATCACTGGGTTATTCAAACCACCAGATTAGGATCTACTTTGTGAAACACTTCTTAAGTACTGGAAAGAAGTGTCACTGTAGGCTGTAATTACTTTAAGCTTTCAAATGATAATCATTCAAAGTTTTAGGGCCCTACTAAGAAATACCATACAATAAGAATGATTAATAATATAATAATATTAAAGCGCATTTATATAGCGCCTCATCCCCGTAGGGATCGAAGCACTTTACAGAACCAAAATGATTAGCAGCCACAAACGAAATATGCCTGAAAACAAACAGGGGCAATAACATACGTACATATTTATAACATGGTATACAGAAAGACTCGAGACATGCTCACACACATAATCCTGCAATACAATTTTTCTAGATAGCTTTTCCTGTTGGTCATTCATATTACATACGTCTTTGATATAACTTTCTGACTTGTAATAGTGCTGGACGCAATACAGCTGTGATCATGTTCATTAACTGCTGAATCCCAAACAGACTGTTGACAATCAGAGTTTATATCAAATTTACCTGATGTTCATAGGGATTGGAGAAATGCTCATAGATTGTGTTGGCAAAAAACCTGAGTGCTCGCAGGATGACACTGAAATATGTACAGACAAACAGTAGGATTATTATTATTTGTCTTGCGCCCAGAGCAAATGAATGGGAAGGTCGCTCCAGGTAATCAAGAGTTCCAGTTGTTTTAAACTATTTTCTGACTCAGATACCAATCTTTTCTTTTCAGTTAGAAAAGGTTCAATTTTCATTTTGTAGAAAACAAATAAAAAATGTTGGTATCTCAGTGGGAAAATAGTTAAAAACGGCTCTAATCTGAAATCACCCCGATGGACTTCCGACTCATTTACCCTGGGCGCGAGATATTTACAGTGCAACTCATACATAATAATGAATATAATCTGATGTAAGTGAGTGTTATAGCGCCAAATGATCTGAAATATTCATACCATTGTTTGGTCAGACAGTACATAAAACTAAATTAATCATCAATCTGAAAAGACTGGTTCAGATCAGCTGACCTATAACAGCAAAAAAAAAAAAACAAACAAACAACAATACAAAGGGACATTTGCAAAGCTCAGTTTGAAGGAAAAAGAAAACTGAAAGATTCATGTAGTACATAGCATGTGCTCAGTTCTCGGTTGCTCTATCACCAATTTTGCATTTTGAGAAACTTGATGTTCTATGTTTAGCAACTGTTTTTTTACACACAAGAGACAGGACAAAATGATTTTTAAAATCTCCCTGTTTGGGCGAGTGATCGGTGAAATAATTATAACATATGGTTGATTTACTATCCTTCATATGACATATATATCTCCAAATAACCCAAAGGTGAGAGAACTGAGCTCGCAATAGCAGTTACTGTACAAGTAGAAGCGGAGGAAAAGCAAACACAAGACATAGGGTGGAAGCTTATTGCTGGGAGACAGCTGGGGATGTACACAATGAGGAGTCACGGTGCATTGTTAAGAAATAACAAGGCTGACGGGAAACTGGTGTAGTTGTAATAAAAAAAAGTTCCTACTAAGGGAATGGGTATGAGGGATGAGCTCTCCCTTCTCAGCCCTGTCACAGAGCAGGTGTATTAGAGTAGGCGATACTAACAGTAATGGGGACAGTAATGAGGTAACGTCTTGATCCGCATATTCTATTGTTGTTGTCGTTGTGTGTGTGTATCTTTGAGGGTATGTGAATATAAGAAAAGGTGCATTTTGACCCACAGAACAATCAGACCAAATACTGATTTGATACCTAAAACGTGAGCTCGGGGTTTAAAAAAAAAAGAAAAAGAAACAAAAAAAAAAAAAGGGGGGGTCATAAAGGAGCCGAGGATCTCACCAATTCTGGACCATAATCATCTCCAGCCAGTCAGTCGGGTAGACGTTCCTGTTGACCAGATCTCGGAAGACGCACAGAATCTCCATCAGGAAGTCAGTCAGATCAAAGGTGGTGGGGAAACTGTCGATGTAGCTGCGGTAGTGGGTGTCGGTCATTTGGCGTAACAAACTGATCATCACGCAGACACAGTTACCCTGGGACAGCAGTGGCAGGCATAAGTGAGAGCAAGGGGGTGACTGTATGAGTCAAATGAGTCTGACACATGTCTGTATGAGCAAACGTGTGATTGTGTGATGAATTACCCTGGGAAATGGGATAAGTATCTATGAACAGATGTGTGATGAATTACCCTGGGAAATTGGATAAGTATCTATGAACAGATGTGTGATGAATTACCCTGGGAAATGGGATAAGTATCTATGAACAGATGTGTGATGAATTACCCTGGGAAATGAGATAAGTATCTACGAACAGACGCATGATTGTGTGATGAATTACCCTGGAAAATGAGATAGGCATCCATAGGAGGTATGAAACTGAGTATTGAGTTACCCTGGGAAATGGAAATCTATGAACAGAAGTGTGATTGTACCATGAGTGGGTATCTATAATTTGATGTGTAGGTGTGATTGTATCATGAGTTATCCTGAGACATGAGATAGGTATGGATGAGCAAATGTATGACTGGATGATGGATTACTTTGGCATATGAGATACGACATCCATGAGTAGATGTATATTGAAATATCCTGGGAAATGGGATACGTATCTATGAGAAGGTATGTGACTGTATGATGAGTTACCCTGAAACATGAGACAGGTATCTATGAGCAAATATCCGGAGGCACGTGTCATGAGATGTGATAAGGGATAAATAAAATGACTAGATATTTGGTACAACGGCAGTAACATATGTTCTTTTACACATGATATGAGAGATCAAGAAAAAGGAATGTGCAGAATGAAAAGAAAAAGAAAAGAAAAGAGGAAAGGACAGGAAAAAAGGAAAGAAAAAGAGGAATAAGTTATCACTGAGGAGGGAATGAAACAATAATTAATGGGTGTGAACAAATAGAGAGACCGGAAGCGAAATAACCAAATACCAGCTAGTGAAACGAAAGGAGAGAAAGAAGTGAAGAGAGAGAGAGAGTGTGTCATGGAGAAAACAAGAGGAAAACTGTTTCCATGAGTGCTATTTAATTGTACACGTGTTACCAACAAGGTATAAATATTATTTTTTGAAGGACATTCTTCTTTAGAATCTACTGTAAAACTACAGAAAAATCAGTACAAGGACAGAAAGCCTAGAACTGTCAAACTTTTTAATGAAGCTGTAGCTCTGTCTAAGAAACTAAGCAAATATGAAGAAAGAGTAATTAAAACTGAATTTAAAAAAAAATAAAAAATAAAAAATTGCTATCAGGATTTACAATCTCTCTGACAGTAAGCTGGTAACACTAACGTTAACCATGATGTTAGCTCAAGTACAATAATGTTCGAAATTTGACCTCAGAATATCCCTCTTCTTATTTTTTTTTTTTTTTTAAAATATAACAATAGATTATAAAAATACAGAAAATTGCTACGAACTTTTCAAAACTCTATCCTCAAACAGACAAAGATATTTTTTTTTTATCTCTTGCAATGGGACTACACCAAGGTAAATAATTAGAAATCCAATTCAGTTTAAAAATGATACACTGAAACATCTGCAATTTTGTGTATATACCTTTGAACATTATCAAATGTTTAAAATTGTCAGATCATTCTTCAAAACCTTTTAATGTTTAAATATTTCAAACACTAAGCCGTTAAAGTTGAAATATTTTTGCAGGTCTGTTATACAGGAAAAAATAACAAAAACAATCGTGAAGCCTGTTAGAGACGATACGGTCTAGATAAAAATCACACTATTATTTCCATGCTAGAGTAGGTCGGTACAATTAAATTTTTTACCTGTGTACTATTTCGCCCACCTTCGATACATCAGTCTTTTTAAAGGTCTAAAAAAAGATTACTTTAATCAGTGAAATGTCATCAGTTTTTTATTTCAGTTGAAACTAAGATACCTTTTGATATTTCACTGGTCAAACTAATTTTTAGACCTTAAAAAAGGCTAACGTAACTTAGGTGGGTGAAATGGTACACAGGGCAAAAAAGTATCAACTTCCGCTACTAGATCAATATTAGCAGTTTGTACAGCTATAGAGTTTAGCAGTGGTTGGTGAAGTCCATGGAAATATACTATTAAGAAACAACACCAGAGAAATGAATAAACTGGAATTAATTATGAGAAGTGCATGGCACAATATGCAACAACAGAAACCAATTTAAACAAGAGAACACCGAGGGTAAAACTTGAACTCAGGAATCAGATCATCAACAGAGGTTTCACATCGGGGAAGGAAAAAAATTTCACATCAAGCAAACACAATACTGTCATGCTTTCTAAAGTCTCTTCACATCGAGCATTGCAATCAATGAACGCCTTTCATTTTCCCTTCGTCAATTGAGAACAATATTTGTAATACTGATACAACACTGAGTGGCTGTAAAGCATTAAGAAAGTGATTCTGCCTGAGATGATCTGTCTTGCGCCCAGGGCAAATGACTCGGAAGTCTCGCTGGGTGATTTCGAGCTCCGGCCATTTCTAACTATTTTCTGACTCTGATACCAAATTTTTTCTCTCTTTTTTTTTTTTTTTCATAAAATTGAAATTTTAATCTTTCGCAATCTGAAAAAAAAAAATTTTAAATTTTGACAGGCCTATAAATTTTTTATATCTGAGTCGGAAAATAGGTAAAAAAAAACGGGGGGTACAAACAGTCCGTCAGGGATTTCCAGGTTTTTGCTTAGTCAAATATGAAGTATTGATTCAGTCAGGGTCATACTTAGGCAGCTTATGATTGTAGGTATTGATCAAAATGAAAACTGAAGTAACGCCACATCAATTTTAACTGTGGAGATTTAAAACTTAGTGCCACTGTTTACTGATATTTCAGTCACTAACTGACAAGGCCTATGGGCTGTAGCGATTTGGAATGGGCCTTTTGCTGGTGAAATTTTCTTTTCTTTGTATGTTGCTATATTCATCCTCATCATGTGCTTCCCTACCCTACAGCACTTTAGACAATGTATCAAAACATTTCATGTTGTAGTTACTGCTCATTAATCCTGAATTTAATCCATTCAGTGCCAAAATCTTAGTGTATTCACCGTATTGTCCCTCCCTGTGATTGCAATATTTGAATATTGAACACTTGTACTGACAGTGAGATTTTAGTCTTTGTTGTGCCAGTGCTGGCTGTTCATATCCCAGTGTATGGACTGATGGCTCAAAATTAAGAGCAGTAATAAGAGAAACAGATGAGAAAGAGATGAACTTTGAGCACAGGTCATTCTGTATCATTTCACTTTTGATCCAACAGGATCAAGATTACTATGGAGCTGTGCCTCCACCTTGAGCATTTACAATGTCCCAAAAATTGTGATTTGTAAGACCTGAAACTTTGCTAAGGGTCATAAAAAAAAGTAATTTTGGACACAATGCACTGTCAACAGGTTTGTTCAATCTTCATCTTGTAGGAACGAAAACCAGATTGCTTGGCTCTAACTAATACATAGCTAGGCTATTCCCTGAGATCCCATGAAAACATGAGATCCTGAGATGCCATGATAACATGAGATCCTGAGATGCCATGAAAACATGAGATCCTGAGATGCCATGAAAACATGAGATCCTGAGATCCCATGAAAACATGAGATCCTGAGATGCCATGAGATAGAGAGAAAGAGTCAACTTGAGGATCTTTGCACATATCATGAGCTCAGTTCTCTGTTATCCTATCTCCATTTTGGTCGATTTGGAGATATATTTGTCATATGAAAGAGGGATAGTAAATCTACCACATACTGTAGTCATTTCACCTATCACTTGCCCAAACAGGCATATTTTAAACTCATTTTCACCTATCTCCTATGTACAAAAACAGTTGCTGAACATATAACAGCAATTTTCTCAAAACGGGAAAAATGGAGATAGGGAAAACAGAGAACTGAGCACACGATATATTGTTTTCTTTTTTAAGGTCCAAGCATTTTGCAATGAAAGACAGATTCAATAACTGAAACTTGGAAAATGATTCAAAACAAAAATAGTTATGATGTCTCATCCCATCACATGACTACTCATTGATAAACTGAAATCCTAGGAGCACTTTTTTTCCAAATTACTTGAGGGACATTTATATGTCATTCACATGCAAAAGAAAATGGTTTAACAGTAATGTTTTTAAATCAGTTAACATTCTCTGTGACCTAATATTATACTACGTCTTGCACCCAGGGCAAATGAGTCTGAAGCCGTGCCAGGAAATTTCGAGCTACAGCCGTTTCTAACTATTTTCCAATTTAAGTGCCAAATTTATTTCTTCTTCTTTCCTTTTTTTTTTTTTTTTTTACACAAAATGAAAATTAAACTTTTTAACTCAAAAGAAATAAAAAATTTTGGTATAAATTTTCATATCCAAGTCCGAAAATAGTTAAAAATGGTCGTAACTTGAGGTCCCCCGGAGTGACTTCCGACTCATTTGCCCTGGACGTGAGACATATGTATGTGGATGGCCTGCTGAGGCTGATGTTCGATAGATTGCATCTTCCATACTCACATTTTGTGTTTCAAATGCAACAGAAACACTTGGAGGGGGCTGGTGACCAAAGAATTGCTGCAAAACCAAGGGACAGTAAAGCACTAATGCTACGCTCACTCAAACACCCACAAAGTCTACAGATCACATTAGTTACAGCAAGGCATCATGAGATCATTAACAAAGTTAGGCCACTTAGAAGTCAAGTTACACTCAAAGTCTAGTGAATAGTTGCTTTTTATCCGTTCAGTTTCACTGTTTCATTTGCTTGTAAAAGATTTTTTAAAAAACAACATGCTGGGACAGGTTTAAGTCGAAGATAATATTTTCTCTGATGTTTCATTAAGTTATTATTAATTCTTTTTTGTGTGTTTTTTTTGTTTTGGAACGAAGAGAAAAATTATCTTTCAAAACACAGTTTTTATTATTATTATTTTTCTAATGAATACATGTGCATAAAAGCAAAGAACAATTATAATGATTTTTCTGGATATGAAATAAATTACAGTTTTATTGTTTGCTTCACAAATATTCACAAAAAAATACTGACAATATGCATTCCTGGAACTGTAAATCTTTTAAAATTGTTTTTTAAAAAAGGGTGCATTTTTTAAAGAAAGAAAGGTTTACATGAAAATGCAATGGCTAACAATGCGAGACTCATGCCTTGTGAACAGTCTCATGAAGCTCATGCCGTGCTTATGTATCTGTGATATGAATTCAACTTCTGTTCTGTTGATCAAGCCAGATTGTTCCTCCTCGCTAACAATGGGCCACGTATTTCACCCTGACTTGTGACAAGACTCACTGACCATTTTTACAGATCCTTCACACTTCAACTTTACCCTGTCTCTATTTTTTACCTCGCTAAGCTGTCCATTATCTCAGTCTAGACCATTTGCATATGTGTGTAAAAGAAACAGGGTGATATTGAGTGATGAAAGGGTTAATTTGATCATTTTAAGAGAGATAATTGTGGTCAAACTGAGAAAGTCAAGAGCTGGAATATTTCAGATCCAATAATATAAGGCAAAAACAAAATCAAATTAATAATCAAAGTATAAAGACTATATGTTGATATAACCTCTGATAACCCCTGAACTTATTTAAGTCTCTAATACATTTGTATTAAAAAAATATTCCGTGGACTTGTATCTTGAGAGCTGTTCCTTAACACGACAGATGCGACACGATGAAATCAGGCTCTCATCAAATTTGGAGCATATGGAGTTACTGGTACCAATGTTAAGCTTATTCATTTCCCTTTCTGTGAGTGAAAAAAAATTTTGTTCTACCTTAAGTAAAAGTCAAGATATTGGCGATTAAAGACCATGGGGGTGACCTGTTGCTGCAGCTGAATTTGGCGAGAAAATGGCCGATCATTTTTGTTAATTCTTATTAATCTTTGTTAGCAGCTGCCACTAAATTACGGTTTTTGAATTTTTATTCAATCTAATTCAGAAAATTTGACAAAGAAGGATTCTCTAAACAAAAAAAATTGCATTAAAAATTCATTACCTGTTGAAAAACACGTGATTTCTTCCGTCACCTCACTTTGATGAGCACCTGATTTCATCGTGTTGCCTCTCGTTATATTCAATTCTTTTTCAGTGTCTACATTTCAGTACTTGTCATGCATGATTTAATATCACATGATCTATTTTTACTTTTGAAAGAAAAAAAATGTTTTGATATTGACACAGTATATTGTGTTCACATTAAAGGAAAATTACACAAAGGTATGGTCGAGAGGCCCACTCTTGTTTGAAAGATGTCTATGGCGCCACTTCAAATGTGGCCAAACTAGGCTGAGAGTGGAAGACAGTCATGGACTGATGATTGACGAGGTCAGCCAAAAGTGGAAACCGTCATCTAGGGGGATTTCACTAAATGTCTCTCTGCCCAGAGCAAATGAGTCTGGAGTTGCACCAGCAATTTTCGAGTTTCAGACGTAATTTAATTATTTGCCAACGCAAATACAAAATTCTTCCTTTTTTCAGTCTAATTTTTCATTTCGGGGAAAAAAAAAAAAGGATGTTGGCATCTTAGTTGGAAAACAGAAACGGCCCTAAGTCGAGAATGCTCGGCACCACTTCCGACTCATTTGCTCTGGGTGCAAGACTTATCATTATCAGCAAGTGTCAGTCATGGCTCCAGAGGTTGGAGATTATGCCCATGACCCCCCCACATCCACCCCGATCCCCGTCTCTCATTCCCAAATCTATCCGATAGCAAACTTCAAGGACAGATACAAGACGTCTAAGGATTATAAGCCTGAATTTTTCATTTTCTGTCTTTTCTATGCAAGTAGATATGCAGTGAGGCTGTTCTTTCATGTGTTCTTAGATATGCTTAGCAAATACCATACACTTTCATGTGAGTACTCATTGAGCCCTGCTATGGAGTAAAGATAAATCAAAAAGTGCTATGTAGCAGTCCAGTGCTGACAATTTATGAGTGTAAATATTGTTTTTGTGCTCAGGATATGAATATATATAACATAAATACTATTTGTATTCTTGTTCCACTGAACACTTATGTTACTAAGTATACTGATATATGTCAAGTGACCATAAGATGAATCTAGAACTACTGTGCCAATAACAGTAGTCGAAATGTAAAAGACTAATCATGCTGGGGCAAAAAAAGCTTTGAGATAAAATGATGAACATTGCAAGGTATATTCTATTAAAATATTTCAAAATTTGAAGTGTTGAAGTGGGTAAGCTGTTACTCGAAACTACAACAAAACTGTGTTTGCTCAAAGAGGAGAGGGTTAAGTTCTATACAGCTGTATATCGAAGATGGGCAATTACAATGTCAATACTAATAGATGATATGATATTAATATGATAATGAATTGAATTGCTCGTATATCTCAAGGTACATATTGCAGCGATAGTCCACTTTACATAAAAATTATTAGAAAGGAATTACAATTGAGAAATTTTAAAAAATAGGCACAAATAATCATAGCCGTTCATTTTAACAGTTGGTATTTAGCTAGAGCTTAAAACAAGGATGAACTTTTTTTTTACAAAAAAAAAAAAAAAAAATTAAAAAATAGACTTTTTATTCAAAATCCCTGGGATACAAAAACTAGTATGATTATAACTGAAACTTAAGCTAGTTCTAAAGAGCCTGGCAGGTTACGTTGATATCTATAAAAATGAAATTTTAAAAAATAATGATAAAAACACAGAAAAAAAAAAAAACTTTGTATGTTTTTCACTAGTAGTACACACACTATCACACGTTTGAGTCATTGGGAGCAGAAACATACAGTTGTATCACTCAACCCACCTTCAGCAAGGGCTTGTCCTTGAGGATAAGTTACAAGATACAAAAAGATACATTAATTTTCAAAGAATTTTGTAATTCCAACTTATTACTCTGCTACTCTTCCCTAAATGGATGGATGGATGGATGGATGGATGGCTGGCTGGCTGGCTGGATGGATGGATGGATGGATGGCTGGCTGGCTGGCTGGCTGGCTGGCTGGATGGATGGAT
>JBCAUA010000001.1:6410824-6437823 GCA_038406235.1 Peronia verruculata | reverse complement strand
AGATAGATAGATAGATAGATAGATAGATAGATAGATAGATAGATAGATAGATAGATAGATAGAGATAGAGAGAGAGAGAGAGAGAGAGAGACTAGAGAGAGAGAGCTACTTTATATTATATGAAATGAGTATCCTAAATAAAATTTATAGATATTATGATACTGAAAAAGCTGGAACCTATCATTTACAATTACATAGCAGAACAAAAATTTACATTATTGCCGGATTCTAAGAGAAATTCGTACTAGGGTCATACATGAGAAGTAAAGCGAAGGCGACATAAGAATAATATACATGTAGATATCATAAAATAACCAGAAACACTCGTACATAAAAGCAGCAGAAGATTTTTGTTCCTGACAGAGAGAGGAACAATTACATGTATGAGCTCAACATGTTCATAAATTACAAACTGAACATTGGAATATCTGAAACCAGTTGGACGAAACACTAAAGATGGGACAGAAAATAGCAACAGCCCATGGTGTGGCCTTTATAAAGAACACCGTCTAGTTATCTATTATAAATCTGCACAAAATCCTCAACAGGCTTATGGCTCGAAAACTGCTGAATGTAGCACACAATATTTTTATATACATGTATATGGATGTGTGTTTCTAATCTATGTACGTAAACCCATAAAAAGCTTATTGTCTTTGACGTTATTCTAAAAATATGATAATAATTGAATAATAAAGTCGCGAGGGTGCTTGATCCGAATTGTACGTCCCATAGCATGATGCATTGAAAACACGTTTTCTTTGAGTAACAATCGATTTAATCAAACAAAATACCAACATGGAGGTGTACACTCTTGTCATACACTTTAATTCTCCCACGGAGGCCGCGGGTTCTCTTGCAGGGCAGTTTCAGTTTGGCTTGTAATGTTTGAAACATCTCCCACAAAAGCTGTGGGTTTCCTCTAGTAAACCTATAAAATACACCCTTACGCCCTTACTGAACACAAAGACAAGTGGTTTAAATGACGAGTTAAATGACAAATTAAAATGAGGAGTCTTTCATTTTAGCCTGTGAGAGCTGTTAATTTAAGATTTAAGAATTTGACACATTTGAAGTTATCAAAATATGTATGTGGACCAAAAGAGAAAAACAAACAAACAAACAAACAAACAAACAAAACAAAACAAAACTTAAAACAGCAACAACAAAGGTACTTTCTTAAATTCTCTGGGCATCATTTACTATGGCGACAATTTGTGGATCTCGACATACCCCCCCTCCCCACCCCCGGAGTTTGAAAGGCTATTAGACAAGGTAACAGAAACAGCCCACGCCGTTCCCGTACAGGACTGAATGTACAATAATCGTAGTTCATGTACCATACAACCCACGAGACCCTGTTTGGGCTAGCAATCACGGCAGTTGCATCTGTTTCTGATACTTTAACGATGCCAAGCGATAATCTTCATAATAAAATTTACATGTGATGTTTCTTTTTCTTCTGGAGTAAACAGAAATTAAAAATAGAATTCAATTAAGAACTGCCCAAACTAAGTAAGAACATGGGAGGGCTTGGACATTCTACTTAACTCGTGAATTATATATGGGGCCTCTTTCCATAAACATACTGCAATATGCATATCGTTAATAAAAAAAAAAAAAAAGAAATAAAAAATAATAATATACTGGTATTACTAGATTGTACATTATATTGCTATTTAAGTAGGCCTTTTGTACTTTCGTTGAGTAGGTGGTGGTGGATGGTGAGTGTCAGTTAGCGCATAGGCTGTATGCCAGGAAGGCGTTTCGGCTGTTATATTGGCGTAACACTATTTTCTTAAGCAAAAATAATTTCGTATGATCCAAAAGGTATTTATTGTTGCAATTTATTGACAAAATAATATGCCTAATTCTTTGCCCTCTCTGAATGATTATTTTATTCTTTGAACTATGAGCCCCAACCAGATTTCGTGTTGATGATTGATTCCACATCACTATTGTCGCCTTTCCACTGCCTCACTTCCGGGGTGACGTCATTAAATGGCGTTGATGGCTGACAAGAAGAGAAGGAAGTGCCACTGGTAAAACAAAGGTTCTCCACTGTAACTGTCGCTCTTTCATATCGGCAGCTATTTTATTTGTATCTGAATGGCTGTTATATTTCGGTGACATATTTTACCGACTGTACTTATTAAACTTGTCTCTCAAGACCACCAACCAACACAATGAACGGCTTATCGTTCAGTGAGCTCTGCTGCCTTTTTTGTTGCCCTCCTTGCCCGTCACGTATCGCGGCCAAACTTGCATTCCTGCCACCAGAAAAAACATATGATCTGATATCAGACGAAACTGGATCACGCTACAGTTTACATCTAACAGAGAAAGCAGAATGGCAATACAGTCAAAGGGAACTGGATAATATTGAAGTGTTCTATACTAGAACAAGCAAAAACAACAGGATAGTGTGTATGTTTGCTAGGTGTACTCCCAATGCCAAGTTCACAATCCTATTCAGTCATGGAAATGCAGTTGATCTAGGACAGATGAGCAGCTTTTACATTGGCTTAGGCTCAAGAATAAATTGTAATATATTCAGTTTCGATTACTCAGGGTATGGAGCAAGTGGGGGGAAACCTTCAGAGAAAAACATCTATGCAGACATTGACGCAGCATGGCAGGCTTTACGTACAAGATATGGAATAAGCCCACAAAACATTATTCTCTATGGTCAGAGCATAGGTACAGTGCCTACAATAGATCTTGCCTCACGATATGAAGTTGGAGCAGTCATTCTCCATTCACCACTTATGTCAGGAATGCGTGTTGCCTTTCCTGAAACAAAGAGAACTTGGTTCTTTGATGCTTTTCCAAGGTAAGTTTTCCATTGCATAATAAAATTTACCAAAAGAACTGCATGTGGATGAATAAAATGAATAATCTCATTACCATTTTGTGAAAATTGTCAATTAACATGACCAGTATGCCTGCATAATTGTGTTTAATTTCAATAAATTATAAAAATTCTGTTTCATTAGAAACTGTTCCAAAAATAAGTCCTTTGTGGGCTATTTGCATTTGATCCTTTTTACAAATTTTATGAAAATGGTAATTTATAGATGTTAAACTTATTTTGAATTTGAAATTTTTAGTCTGTAGGTTTGGATTGTTTTAGATGATAGAACAGTGGAACTCTGTTAATATTAAAAAATCCAAGGGGACCAGGATTTTTATTTCTTCATATCAGAATTTCTTTTTTATATCCAACAGAGACCATTTAAAAAAAAAGGGGGCCACCATACATTGACTCATCGTTACTATTAATTACCTCCCTTGACAAGCATCCGCTTAAGAAGCCTGGACATGCATTTTGCACAGAAAAATGCTGAAGCACAGAAAAATGTCCAACAATATCAAACTTTTAAAAAACAATATTTATATATAGCCTATAGATTGAAAGTGGTCGGCTACTGAATATATATAATTAACTCTGCACTGAAAGCTAATGTGCTGCAGTGTGTAGGCTAAGCAATAAATGCAGTATAAATGGTGGCCACTCCCTGACCATTGTCTTGGCGTGTTAGATTTAGATTATGTCACAGAACACGCCTTAACATGGTAAAGATTTCACCTTGTCTCCCCCATTCTGCACATCCTGTCCAAACTGCTTTACTCTCACCTGTGTGGACAAGAAACACCGCTCCCACCCCAGGTTGTTTTACCTGGGCCTAGCCTATATAATACAAGTATCATGCAAATGATGCCTCGCCTTGCCTTTAACCATCATTGTGCAACCGGAGCTGTCGGAGATTGTTAGGAGTGGATGAACAAACAAAAAGCTGGTCGCGCTCTGTTTTAACCATCTATGGCATGCCGCCATGTGGTTTTACTCATCACTTCTGGGAAAAATATTTCTTTATGTGAGGTCTTGAGGATTGGCATTTCACAAATGCGTACATTTTATTACAAGAAAGAAGGAAGAAAGAAAACAGGACTGCATATTCTTTTTTTTTTAGTACCGAAATTTCACAACATCCAATTTTGTAATATCCGAGTTCCACTGTATATGATGTAAGAATGTAAATTAGTGAATAATCACGTATTAGGTACCAGTATATTTTGAACTGAAAAGATCGAGCCCACTTCTAAATTTTAAAAAAATGTAGCAGTGCTGCATGTGGAGTTCTCTTACTTTCCTTTGAAATTTGAATAAAAATTGAAGTTTTGACCATTTGGTGAACTCAGTTCTCTCTTGCTCTATCTCCACTTTTTGCTTTTGGAGAAAATTGATGTTTTATGTTTTGCACATAGGAGACAGGGCAAACTGATTTTCAAAATCTACATGTTTAGGCAAGTGATGTGGTAAAAAATTAAATTTTATATGGTAGATTTACCAGCCCTCTTTGATATGACATAACTCCAATTAGCCTAGACATCAAAGGATTGAGCTTGTGATTTGATATAGTTAAAAAATATAAGCTCTACATCTTTTCTTTTGAAATCCATAATTTATCCTTATTATTTCATTCCACTGATCATTCTATACTTCCATTTTCTCGGAATTAGCCGAATTCAGTGGAAAAGAGATTCAGTGAAAAAATAATGTGAAATATTCCTGGTGGAAGAAGTAGGCCGACAATGATATTATCGGCTTGATATTATTTTATTGAGTTACGACATGATGACATCAGGCGCTTGTCAGATTTTGAGCACATGGAGTTATTGGTATCACTGTAATGATTATTCATTTCTCTTTCACTTCAGTGTGTGAAAAAATGATTGTTCTACCTTAATTAGAAGTTGAGAGAGATATGGGCAATTAAAAATGACTGGGGTGACCTGTTGCTGTAGCTGAATTTATTGAGAAAATGGCCAATCACTTTTGTAATTCCATATTAATCCTTGTTAGGCCATACTTATAAATTACAATTTGTGGGCTTTTACTCAGTCTATGTTAGTAAATTAAACCCTGAAATACACTTTAACTGTATTATAAATGCATTCACTGTTGAAAGACACATGATTTCTCTGGTCAGCTCAGTTTGACAAAAGCCTGATTTCATTGTGTTATGTCTCATGTATTGGAGATACATACTGGTACTTATATATATTTTTTTAAAATTAATTTTTTTTTCTTTTTTGTTCTGAGAGAGGGAAAAAAATGCTTTTTTACACATGCTTTGAAAAATACTTTACATTGCTTGACGACAAACAAAAAAAAAAAAAAAAGAAAAGAAAAAAAAAATTATGCACAGAAAGAAGCGAAAGATATTGAGAAGAGCTGCTGATACTAAAATGTAGACCAAAGTCCCCATTCAATCTAGCAGCTTAAATCTATACCCAGAACTTAAAAATTGTTTGATGTCGTCATGAAAAAAAACATAATAAAATTCAAACAGGGGCATCTTGAGAGATGTAGTAGACTTTGCTTGAAGATGATATTGTCAGTTTTATTACATGTTTTATGTTTTAATTAAATTTATTTTATATTTCAATGTTGTTGTTTGTATTTCAGCATTGACAAAGTACCAAAGATAACATCTCCAGTCCTTGTGATTCATGGAACAGAAGATGAGGTCATTGACTTCTCACATGGTTTAACTATATATGAGAGGTGTCCGCGTACTGTGGAGCCTCTGTGGGTAGAGGGAGCAGGCCACAATGATGTAGAACTTTATGGACAATACCTTGAACGACTGAAACAGTTCATTAATGTGGAACTTGCCGTCAATTGACTAGGAGCCACAGAGGAAACAGTTCAAGATGGATGCGACATGGTGCAGCCGCAGAACCCAGAGGTCAGTATTCCCATTGCGACTGAGGATTTGGATGTGTCGGTTGAGGCCAGAGCTGAAGGTCAGCCGTCTCCTGACACAACGGCCACCCTGTCCATACAACTGCCTCCAGCCGAGGAGAGAGTTGTATGACCCATAGCTTAAGACATTAGCTCCCATTTTATTTCTGCTAAGGTGATAATCATAATAAAACAATTTTGCACTCAGAGAATCTGTAAACATTTTTTTGCTCAAAATTTTCTTTAGTAGGTTTACCAAAGATTAGCATGTGGTACATTCTCCTGACACCAAATGAAACATGAGTTGCAAAAAAGTTCATTACTTTATATATATTATATATATAAATTTTTAAAATTTTTTTTAAAATCGCCCCACTCATATATATATATATTTTTTTTTTTTTTCAGGCATAAATAAATGTTTGTTAAGGTTTTTTTAATGGTCGGAGTACGTATAAGGTAGTTTTCTCTGGAAGGGGAGAGATTTTATTTACGTGAATGTTATCACCTTAGCAGAAAGGGCTTGAATTATTTCCTCTGTGAGAGAGATGAGATCTTATATAGTAAGAGTAAACAATGTGATGTGGAATGTTTTTTTTAACAGTTTTGTTTTGTGAAGAGGAAAGATGGGTATTATGAATTGTGTGATCCCAATTTCCTCAGTTACAGTAATTTAATTTTGTTATTTAATTGAATGTGAAATGTTTGAAGAGGAGTCTGATATGACTGAATAGTGAATGTGCTTTTACTGAGTGAGACAGATGTAAATTAAAAGGCCCCATCATAAGAAAATCATCTTTGCAGGGATGTCAAATTTCCTACTTTAGTAAATAGGAATTCCTACTCTTTGGCTGTCAGTAATTTCTCTGTTGGCCCCAAATCGGTATTAATTACCATCAACATTCTTTAATTTTACGTGTTGCTAAAGATGCCAAGAACTTTTCATGCTTTTTCATGTAGACAGATTGACATCCCTGAACTTGTCAAGAGCAATTGAAGGCAACATCACTGTCAGTGTCATTCTTGGAAGATTAGGTGAAGTACATATTGTAAAAATTTAAATCAAATATCTGATCATTTATCAGGTTTGTCAGAGTTTGGGATGTTAACACTACAAAATAGCCAGTTTCTTTGTTTTTTTCTCAATTTTTTTTAGTACATTTTTTTACACAAGGATGTATCAGGACTGCAATTTACCTATACTTAAGTCTCCCATTTATTTATTTCATACTGTTGTTGTTCGTAGGGAAAAGAATACTCCTTGAAAATGTTATTTGACATGAAGGGAATGGATGTATCAGTATTAATAATAAATAGTTTTTGTATTTTGTGAGGGATGTTTTTAATATCATCCATAAGTATCACTGATTTTGGAAATGTTTTTATCTTGAAGGTTTTTGAAAGAGAGAGACACAGTGCATTAAAATTACAGACATGTATATGATTAATCTTTTAGCTCAGATTTATTGTCAAAGAACACATTTATTTTTTTTTTTTTTTAAATGGGGGGGGGGGGGATGTGTTGACATAACATAACTCAACTGAATTTTGTTTTGTTTTGTTTTTTTGTTTAAATATGAAAGCCGTGCTCTGGCTCAAACAGCATTAGTAAGTCAAATAAATGGTTTCTGATGTCATTCTCTGATGGAAACTTTAGGGTTGCCTCAATAGGAAATTACATGTCTTCAAAAGAAAACTCATGTCTAATGTTCTAAGATATTTAGTGCTAATGCAAAAACTGTCTCACATCATATCCACGGAGAGGGGATGCAGTTGTAATTTCACTTTCTTGTCAAACAATTTCCAGTGTCTGCAAATGACAGTCAGCATGTGTTATATTCTAATGTCGCCCGTCAGCCAAGTGTGGACAGTTTGTCTCGAGGCCGTCCATATGTCTTGCTTCCAGGGCAAATGAGTCTGATGAGTCAGAAGTCTCTGTGATTGATTGCCAGTTATGGCCATTTTTAACTATTTTCTGACTCAGTATCTTTTTTAGCAATTAGAAAAGGTTGAATTTTTGTTTTGTGGAAAACCAATAACAAATGTTGGTATCTCAGGTGGAAAATAGTTAAAAACGGCTGTAACTCCAAATCTCCCTGCGTGACTTCTGACTCATTTGCCAATTTGTCCTGGGCACAAGACATATGGAGTACATGAATGATAGCAGAAAATGAATAGTTTGATGTTTGTCCCTTTCGCGTGCAAATAGATTGAAATATAATTATATGATCAGTTCTCCAGAGAAATATTTTTGTATCCCCCATTTTTTCTGTGAATGTTGTTTGCTGAGGTAAAGTAGAAAAAAATTTCGGCATAAGGTTGTGATGAAGATGTCAAATTTGCTGTTCCTATTCCTGGACCAGTGCCTGAAATTTTCTGTTGATCCAGATGAGTTGTGTCTACTGCTTTAGCTGAAGTGTTTTTTATTGCATTGGTATGTATGGTAATAAAATAGGAGTAATTTTATCGACTGTTTCTCCTTTCCTACAGAAATTTGTCACCTTGGTCTCATGATCACATTACTGTATACACTGTTATTGACCAGGAGAGAGTAAAATAACAAAAGAGAAAAATTCTGAATCATCTTTAAATGTAGTGACTCAACATACTTCATACAACTCCTCTATAATTAATATGAATGGATCTCACATCTGTCAACCATATCATATGATGACAGCTTAAATTGATCAACAATAGATCTGTATGATGAAATTTAGCCCCTTGCCCTTGGATTCCAAACCCGAATTTATTTTTGTCAAAATTGTTTCCATCTTCTCGATCTTGATGTCCTTTTTACATAGATTCACCTTGGTTCCCTATCCAAAGTTATAGGCGGAGTCAATATGTCTAGGTAATCTGTGCTATTATCCAAAAGACTGCAAACATGTTTTTCACCCTTTTTGATATCATGAACAGTAATGTGTAGTATGAATGAGTTAAATCTTTTTTATTTTCATTGTGCTTATAATTTTTTTTAAAAAGCAAATGAACGATCCAAAGATTGAACATTCTTGATGATGAGATTATATTTGAAATGTACATGTACTAAAACAGACTTTCTTCTTAAATTGTTCTTATTTCTGAGTGGAAAAGGTGTTTCTTTATTTACGATACAACACATACCCACCATACTTATAGTATGATCAAAGGCATTAATGGAGTAGGTACCAGATTTGAAAGCTTTGCTTTCAAATTAAGACTCAACAAACACAAAGTTTATAGAAGTGGCTTTTTTCTTTTTTTTTTTTTTCTTTGTTGAGCCCTCCTGGGGCAAATCAGAAATAATCGTGATATGGAATAAAAAGTGAATGTCCTTTTTAACACTTTTTTTTTTTTTTCCCTTTTAAATTTTATTTTGATATAAATTGTGCTCATACATCTAGTCCTTAATCCACCTATGAACTGTATATCAAAAAGTGATTATGATCGTAGGAATTGAAAATGCATGGCAACAAAGGAGGAGAAAGAAATGCTTGTAATGAACTTCATCCTTCCAATTTCATTTGCAAAACTTGTTGAAAGTCATTATAATTATGTAATTGTTTTGAGTAGAGATGGCACAAAAATGCACAGTGTTTCTGTGTGACCTGGCTGCTTACTGACCATAGCGTGTCAGCAGACAGTAGTTGGAATTGTACATCTCTTTGTCAAGTTATAGCAACAGAACTGCCATTGGTTGAATCTTTACCTTGCTATCTGCATCAACTACATTCTGTTGAAATTGTCTGGGAATAGCCACCGTATTGTTTGATGAATTGTGAAGTTGCTATAGTGGCCAAAGTCTGCATCTTGTCAGATCACTTCATAGACTATTTCATTGACCGTGGTGTCAAAATGTCTCTTTAATACACTTACTATATAAATGCACAGCTCTGCGGATTCACTTAAAACAACCCTCAAGTCACTGTTGTTCACCTTGCATTGTGTCAGATTAACATTTATCAACGTTTACATCCCTGCATGTGCAGCTCATTTAATCATGAATATATACCATTATTTCAAATTTTGTAAATATTATTTACATTCTTGATTTTTCAAATGTATGATATTTTGACATTTGTGAAAAAAAAAAAATAATAATAAATAAAAAAAAGAATTCATTGATTCATTTCCTAACAGTTGATTTTTTTATTTTTTTTTTTGGTCCAATGTGTGCAATATGAGCAAGTTATAGTGTCGGTATCTGATGGACACATCATCAGTTTGCGATATATTTTTTTGTGTGTGTGTAAATGACCAAATTACTACTGAGTGTGCAAGATTTGTTTTGACTGAGATTTTTGCCCATTGTGACTTGTGAGCATTGGACAAGGTGTCTGAATGTTTTGAAATCTACAGAAGCGAGCTCTGTGTCCATTTTTTTTTTTTTTTTCCATTTTGAGGAAATTGATTTATGTTTAGCAACTGTTTTTGCTCACAAAATGATTTTTCAAAATTTTCTTGTTTGGGCAAGTGTTCGGTGAAATAATTACATTATATGGTAGACTGACTATCCCTCTTTCATATGACATACATATCTGTATCTCCAAATAGGTCAAAAATGGAGATAGAGCAGCAAAGTACTGAGCTCACAGCATAGTAGTGAAGAGGTATGGTGAGAGAGCAAATGAACTGCATGAACACTCTAATGATTACTTTTATCAAGCATTTATGTCGTAAAATACTTTGGCAGGATATTTGGACCAATAAACCAATGACAGCACATCTTCTTGACAAATGACAGTATTTGTTTTATTTCGCCGTCTCTCCATAAGTGAAACCAAATACATTATTCACATTGTGACTGTTCAGCCAGAAAAGTGATGGCGGTGATTATCAGTTACTGTGTAGAGAAAAGAAATTGTGATCTACATCATGGTGATATAAAAATCCTCAGTGCATGTATTTCCATATTATCAGTATTTTAAGTGGATAAGTTATTGCTTAAATGAGACTATGACAGAAAGTTTGTGACCCGTTGACTCTCATTTACATCATCACATTCATCACTTAAGTCAGTACATGTATTTTCTTTTTTTTTTTCCTTATTGGACATTTGATAATTTACTAGAAAACCCACGGCCTCCTTGCGACTTAAAAGTGTATAGCAAGTCTCCGCACCTTGATGTTGATATTGAGGATTAAATTGAATGTTACTCAAAGAAAACGTGTTCTGAACGCGTCATACTTTTGAACGTACAGTTGGGATCAAGCACCCTCGCAAGTTCAATATTCAATTGTTATCACATCTTTAGGATAAAGTAAAAAATAGTATGCTTTTTTTGGTTTTATATACATAGAATACAGATCTATATACAGCATTGTTGTGTACCAAATTTCATATGGATCCATTCAGCAGTTTTTGAGTCCATGAGCCTTTTATGGGTTTTAATGCAGATTTATAGTATAGATTATCTCTGTATTGTGGATCATAGAAAGTCACAATTTGACTACATAGAAAGTAAATTTATAAATCTGTGAGAAAGAAAACGGGAAATATCAATGAAGAAAAAGTGTTGAATGTGATGATGTTGACAAAAGGATGAAAAGTCTCAGATGTTCAGGAACTAAATTTTCTTGGACAAGAGATGGATGTGTGAAATATCATTGTTGGTTACGATAGATCAGCAGTGAGTTTGTTCTGAATCTTCCTGAGTCAGAGGGGTGCCTTATGGTGGCTGGGTTGTAAACACTGGGCCTTTTTCCTCAATGTCTTGGAAAGTTACCCCTATTACTCCATTTTGCCGTGGTTGACAGTCATTTGACACCAAAGATCTATCGTGTCCTCAAAAACATTCCCTGGTTTTAACATACACAACATTTCATTTTCACCTTATTATCGTAATTTTTTTCACATTCTCTTGCTTCAGTGGCATGATTTCATGCTAATTGCATATGTTATAGGCTGATTAGAAAGTAACTTGAAATGTTCATGTGGTAGTCATTAAAGGCACTCATTTTGTGTCATTCTGGTTACTTGCAACATCATTGCGATAGTGTGTAGCCTCTCTTCAGGCTCTGCAGCATATCTGGAGGGATCTACTTCTGTGACACGATTTTTCAGCTAATCCAGGGTTGCAGGAAATGAATAAAAATTTTTGGCCAGGAAATCTGTTGACACCATATATTAATACATATAAAGTAGATATTACATCTTCTTGAAATCAGGAAGTGTTTTTGTGGACACCCTGTATTAAGTGGCTTGCCCTCTGTACAAGATGTTCTATGCTGCGAACAGAGGATCCAAGTACCCCAATCACATGCTAGCTCATAAATTATTCACTTCACCTACCCTGCACAAGCATCATGTGGGGGAGGATGGGGGGTGTTAGAGCCAGTCCAATGCATTTAGCAGTTACATAAACATATTTTCCTAGTCTCCTAGCCTGGAATAACAAAATATGTCATTTTTGGTTGGCTTTGTTGGTTCCTTTGATTTTTTTCTTGGCTGAGACATATGATACATTACATGTTTCAGACAATTTCTAGTAACGTGTAATTTGGCCTCTAGTAAGTGTTTTTGCCCTTTTTTATATATATATATTTAGCAGTGTGTCTGGTTCAAAATATTGTTATTGTCAGCCACCTTAGAATTTGATAAATTTGTTTTCGTAAGAAGACTTGGGCTAACTTACCTCAAGCAAGTTAATATCACAACTTTTACGGAAAATATTCCAGTCCCTTCGTCTTTGCATACTTAAGCATAAAAAAAAAAAAAATGTGAAGGAAAGTTCACCTTGCATTATCCAGTTTGTGTTTATGTTCCTTGATTTTCATTGCTTCTTGTATATATGGTTTTATGAATGTACAAAATTGCATGCCAGTTGAAGAGGATACATCTCGGGATGATAAAACTTGTAATTAAATGAATAACTGAATTTTGGTAGCAGATGTAGATGACAGAATTGATAACTGTGCCTGTTCCTTTTACTATGATATTTTTTGCAAAGTTTTTTTTCCTGTGAAGCTGTGGAGATTTGCTCAGTGCTCTTGATTTCTCATTATGACTTACACATTAACTTTGTTGATCAAATGATTTTGTTTTGTGTTGTTGTTATAAATATAGTGTATTAATTTCAACAGATTTTAGTTGTTTGG
This sequence comes from Peronia verruculata, assembly GCA_038406235.1. NCBI lineage: Eukaryota > Metazoa > Mollusca > Gastropoda > Systellommatophora > Onchidiidae > Peronia > Peronia verruculata. The sequence continues at coordinate 6,424,994 of JBCAUA010000001.1, read as the reverse complement.
CATTCAGTCTTTTTTTTTTTTTTTGTTTGAGATATTGCTCACACATCTTTTCTGGTAATGGTCCATGAAGAAGAAGATGCTTCCCATTTCACATCAAATATTACAAACCATTCCATGGCATTCATACCTTTTTCATATACATAAATAATTTGATGCAGGTAAACATGGAATTTGAGGCTTCACATGGTGAAATCAGGCACTTGTCATACAGTGACGACCGTAGGTATCACAATTTTTTTCAACAGTAGGTGAATTTTTAACAATGTTTTAGTAGTAGTATTATTTTTTTCCTTTTTGCGCAAAACCCTCTATCTCCATTTAACCCTTTCCTTGCCAAGGTGTTTTCATGTTCCTGGACTTTGGTGCAGTATCTGCAACTCGTTTGTCAAAATATTGGGTGATAGATCTGATAGAAACCACTAACAATTAACCCTTTGAAAACCTGAAAATATGACGTCGATTAACGTTTATTCATGTGTATCTACAACTTTTACCAAGTGTTTATTTAGCCCTTAGCAATCAAAGTGTTAAAAATGTATTTTAAGGGTAAAGTTTGCTGAAATATATTGAGCAAAGTCCAGAAATTAAGTGACATGATCTAAATTTAGAGGGAAAAAAATTTCTAAGCCTTTAAGTTCCGAAAGTATGATTATCTCAGCTTTAAGTAGCTGCCTGATTTTGGTGAAAATTTTTGTGGATAGAAATTCAGAATTTGGAAATTTTGCCCAGACAGCAGGACGCAGCCTACTCTTTCACTGATTTTGATCTGCTAAGGGTTCTTTAATGTGTGTAACGTACACACCTGACCTCCAAAATATGTTCACCCTTATCCGAGAAGCCTAGGCATCAGGCTTTCCTACCCAGAGAAAGCCAGGTGGCTGTTGAATCACTGAAAAAAATGCAGGTTTTCATCTTTATGCCCTGCCATCCCCTGAATCAGGACCCGCGAGTTGATCCTGGCCTGTTTTCTCCATGAGCAGATGCCAGACTACAGAGCCACCAGATGATCTAAATGAGAATTAATGGTTAACAAACGTGACCAGGCATATTCTCACTATATTCAGATACTGCAGCTGTGACCCCTATTGTCTGTAATTTGCCAATATCTTGATTTCTACTCAAAAAGAAACAAGAATTGTTTCATCAATGTAGAGGGATATGAATAAGGTTTAAAATGATACATGTACTTACAACACTATGTGCTATAAAATTGACCGCCGCCTGATTTCATCGCGTTGCATGTTATTTGTTGGTACTCGCAGGAAAGAACATTCTAAACCTCTATACGGACAGCGACATGGCTAGGTCATAGTTTTAATAGCGCAAAATACCAAATCTTTTTTTCTTCATTTAAAAAGCATGGGCAGTTTCAGTATCTTCCTGTGGCAGTTCTTGCTGTTGTTGCCGATACAATAATTAACCGTATAATGGTGACTTACCTTGCATTAATGGTCACAGAACACTCATGTTTCATTCACATCATAGCAAAAGAAGCTGAGTACTTGCTATCACATCACACCTACTGTGCTAAACAAATTGTTTTGCACCTAGGGCAAATGAGTTGGAAGTCTCGCCGGGCGACCTTGAGTTACGACTGTCAGGGATGTCAAATTTCCTATTTTAGTAGGATTTCCTACTTTTTGCCTGTCAGTAATTTCTCTGTTGGCCACAAATCTGGTATTATTTACCACTAACGTACTCCAGTTTTATGTGTTGCTAAAGAATATACCAGAAGCTTTTTCATGTAGACAGATTGACATCCCTGGACTGTTTTAACCTGTTTTCTGACTCAGATACCAAAATTTATACAAGTACTAACATTTTTTTTTTTCCTGGTTAAAAAAGGTTATATTTTGGTGTTGTGAAAAAAAAAAGGGGGTGGGGGATAAATTTGTTACTGGAGTCTTAAAATACACTGTAGTTACAAACTACCTTAGCTTGAAATCACCCGACGCAACTTCTGACTAACTTGCCCTGGGCGCAGGAGAGATAGAGGCAGGGCTGCCAACCCACACAAATTTATTGTCATCATTGTGATTTTTTTTTTTTTTTTTGTTTAACTGTGACATTGTGTTCATAGTTTGCAAACATGATTTTCTGATTTGTGCCAAAAGGGAAAAAATTGGTCATTTTTATAATAGTGTCTAGATCTAGACAATCAGGAGCCAAGATTGTCAAATGTGCAGGTAGGCATACATACAATACTTAAGGATACAAAATTGTCCCTGACCTACTTTTATGTGTGGAATATGCATTTAATAATTTGTATATGTGTCCACAAGAATTCACCGATTCATTGTTATGTCTCAAATTACTAATTTTTTACTAATTTACTTAAAGTTTTGTGGCAGGTTGGCAGCCCTGTTGACTGTTCATTATGGTCATATGATCATTTTGCAAGACTCCGAATAAGTCATTAGATACTATAGTGCAAAATGAAATGTCATCTTCAGGACAAGATTTCCATTAAAGTCAAGGTGCAGCAGGCCAGATAGTTTCCCTGGTCATTGTCCCCCTTTTTTTAAAAATTGTTTTATTTTGCTCACTGTAAAGTGTTGAATCTGAAAAAATATAAATATATTTTAAAAACAAAGGGCTTATGTCATGGTAGGAGGAATAGGTTTGATCTTTTCTTTTTTTGACGAGAAGAAAGTAGACATGTTTTTCAAAAGTATGTGGGATACAGACACCCTATTTCAGATATTTCATAGAAACTATCAGGTGTATAGTTATGTTTTTTTCTGTAAACAAGTCTTCTAAAAAGGACATGTTATCCAAACATCTCTTCAATGCACATGTACATGTTCATCTATTTTGTTAGACCTGGATCTAGATTTGGTTTGTCAGTGACGACAAATAAGATAAACGGACATGTTACTGTCAAGCACCATACAATGGTAAATGATTTGTGAATTTATAAACAAGTGCACTATTAGTAACCAAAGCAAAAACAAGTACACAATGGATAAACATTGATATCCAAGGGAAACAGAGCTTAGACGATCGCACAATTTTCCTGTCTCTGCAGACAACAAAAAGCACTTACAGTAACCCACTAGAAGATCAAGTTTAAGGGCTATTTATTATATAATGACGAAAGTGTAACTTTGTGACTCTAGTTAGGTGCTCTAACAATGACATTGAGTTCCGAGTTCAAGGTGCTTTTCTGAGGTCTTGTTCTATAGGTTGTGTGTGTTGAGTGTGTGGAAATGTATGTATTTTACCCATGTGAAAGGCTGACAAAACTACGCAGAATCTCTCATATTAGATCAGTGATTCCCCCAGATTCTTCCCCCAGTAAGGAATTAAGATAACTAGAAAGAAGGGGAGATCATTATGACCAGACCTGTTACTTCCCTTCTCCAGCTGCAAGCAGTGACACTGTAATAGAAACAACAGGAAAAAAACATTTTTTGCACTCTTTGTTTGAAAGTAACAGCATGAAAAATTCTGAAAATGTCATCATAGTCTATGGAAAATTTGTCCTTATAATAATTTTTATTTAAAAAAATTTTTTTTTTGGTGTTATTGGTCTTTTAAACGGCAAGAAATAAGAATGATTTTTGTTTCCTCTGTACACTGCCTGTTCAGCATCTTGTGTCTGATAAAAAGAAATCACAGGGCTGGTCAGAACGATTTTCCATTGTGGAGGGGCTGACAGTAATAACAGAGACAAGCCCAAACAGCTGTCGACAGTAGTTGTTATCAAACCATGCATGTATGTATCTAATGTACGAGATAAATCAAGGAGATACCAAAGTTTCTTGACGTATGTGGTGTGAAGTGCTATGAAAAGATAACTGCAAGGTTGAATGGACTCAGGTCTAGTCCTTCAGATATGAACTATACATGCCTCTTACCAACCTTTGCTTGTAGTATGTGTTTTAGCATACAACTTGAACAGACCCTTTAGTCAGAGAAACAGTCTTTCCTGGTGTTTTTTTCCTTTGTTCCCTTTTTTTTTTTTTTTTTCTCCTTAGCCCTTGTGACTGTGTCTGCATGCCTATTACTTTCCTTTGGGAAAAAGAACATGATTATATTGTGCTTTTTATTCGTTTTGTGAAAACGCCTGTTTTTTTTTTTTTTTTTCTCTCTTTTTTTATTGCGTTGATAGGAAATGACCTTGAGATAGTCTTCAAATCTGCAGTGGCATTGTGGTTTCATCTCTGTCTTCAAATAAGCTTAGTGTAAAGTGGAGATTAGAACTTTGGCACTACATTTCTTTATTTTTTAACTTTACGTTTTCAAAACATTTCACTGCATCCTTCTTCCATCAGGGCAAGTTTAAGATGAAAAAAAGTACATAAACATTACAATATTCAATTGAATGACATGGCTATAATTGTAGCAATATTGTATAGTTTGAAGGGGGGGAAAAATAGAAGATTATGTTACAGATAAGTTTTTCAAATTAATTCAACTGATCTTTTTTTGGAACTGCTAATGCTGCCTACAATTTTGAATGGAACATTACACAACTTCCTGATTCTTTTGTGTGATTTGTATGATTTTTACATTGCTATGTCCACTTCTAGATGTTTCATTTGCTAAATGACATGACTCTGTTCAGGATGACTATAATTTATAACTAATGTACCCCCTGTAATGTAACGCTGTATCAAGTGGTGTGTGGTTATCTTGACATGTGACATGACTATTCTCTTACTCTTGATCCATGATATTGTAACCAAATGCACATTGTTTAATGACCAGGTCACCTTACTTACTGTTGTTGTTGTTGTTGTTGTCGTCGTTCAGATTTCCTCATGGTACATTATTACATTGTAATAACACACTACTGTGAAGTTGATGAAGGGAGTTGTTCTGTGTGTCCTCAGTACATATGACTGCTTATGTGTGTCTGGTGCTGTTGAAGTCTGTGCTCTACTTGGTGGACATAAGAATACGTCATTTTAACTGTCAAGTCAGATTACTTCCCTTTGCCAAGTACAAGAGAGAATCTTATTAAAACACGCATTATAAAGGACGAAGTCACTTTTTCATTTGTAATTCAATTTTGACATTGAATTTATTATATTGCACAATACAGCCGTGATTGTGCTGATGTGGTGTTAAACCCCAACATAAAAAAACAAATTTAAGAAAAGTTCTGAAAAATTCACGATATGATGAAAATACTTTTTTTTTTTCCCAATCGTGATCATTTTTGTTCATAACTGTTTGCGTGGCATTTCAAATGATGGGAGCAAAAGTAATGACTTTTTCCTTGATTACAGTGCATGTCTTATACATGTAATATATCTCTAGTACTTGCCAAAGTGAGGTACACATAACTGGGGTAGCTGATAAAAAATGGCCCATTGCCCCAGCCTTCCCTAGTCAGGATACAGTATAAGGGCAGAATGTGTGGCTTGCTGCTGAGGTCCCATCTTACACATGTTGTCCTTTTCTTGACGAGAAGCCTGTTTAGGGGACTGGGGGATGAAATCAAATCTGATTCCACTGCTAAAAGTAATGGCACCTAACTCCTTGGAACATTTTTTTTTTGTATGTATGTGGCCTGCATCGTACTTCACCAAAAGATAAAATTAAGGAACCATGAGTGGAGTCCAAGCTCTGCACTACAATGTCAGATAAAAGTAAAGAATAAATAGGTTTGCTTTGTGTCCATGGTAAATGAGTCGGAAGTCACACTGGGGGGATTTCATGCTACACTGTTTTTAACTACTTTTCGACACAGATTAACAAAAATTTAACCCATTTTTAATGTGCGAAAAATAAAAATTTTGGACCTGAGTCAGAAAATAGTTAAAAATGGCGATAGTTCGAATTCGTCCAGCGTGACTTCCAACTTGTTTGCCCTGGGTGCAAGACATTTAGCCTACCCCGTCCCCTTCCCTCCCCAATCCGCCACTTAACTGTACCACTTTCATTGTTTGTTTATTTGTTTGGTTGTTTCATCCTATCTCCAAACCTCGTTGTTTTCCACACAAAATTAGCACAGTATTGTATTATTATTATTATTATCATTTTTAGTTTACTGTGAATGTCAGTGGCAGTTTATGTCCTTTCTTTTGTCACAAACTTGACAGTCAGGGAAAAATAGAAATACGTGTACAAACATGTATATGTTTAGTGATGCGCAGTCAATTGTTACAGTTCAAGTAACACTTTTGTTTCGTGATCAAGAAGGCCTTCACTGTTCAGAGTTTGTTTTGGTTGTTAACTGTTCTGACTCGCATAAAATCGTCACTTCAGAAATCCCATTTTTTGCCCTTAGAATTCTATACATACAACATTTTGCTGCTAAATTTAGTGCTCGAATACAACAACAACGCGACTTACAGGTGTATAAATATACTAGAGCTCAGTTCTTTGTCGCCCTATCTCCATTTTTGGCATTTTGATAAAATTGATGTTTTATGTTAAGCAACAGGTTTTGCACAGAGGAGAAAGGACAAAATGATTTTCAAAATCTACCTGTTTGGGCAAGTGATCGGTGAAAGAATTACAGTACAATAAACGGTAGATTTACTATCCCTCTTTCATTTGACATATGACGCGTATATACATGTGTCTCCAAATATCCCAAAAGTAGAGATAGCACAACAAAGAACTAAGCTCGCGATTTATTTGAGAATAGAGCAACTGAGTCCTTTGTCAGGTGGAGACATTGGCTGTGCCTCAACAGCTGACATATCTTTGAATAAGAAACAGTTGTGGGAACAATCCCATCGAGTACCTGCTAAACAAAGAAGTCCGCTCTTTTGACCATTTTCTCATAAATATAAAATGTAATTTACAAATGTACAGTTCATATGTTTCAGAGCGCACATTCATTTTTTGTTTGTTTGTTTAAATTCTATTCATGACATCCACATGTACATTTGCACGTATTATTTTGATTGAAGATTCTAGGGAAGTTCACTGCTCGCTAAAAAGTGGCAATGGTCAGGAACAGCCAGCCTAAAACAATGGACATTCTGAAGGCATATTTTGCACTTTGCCTGTTTGCTCTGGCATGTTTGTATACCCTTTTTACGTACCATTTGGATAAGCTGACTATTTTTGTATCTCCCGCTGTCAAATTGAAATAGAGAGAATGAAGAGATAGAAAATCAAACTCAAATGTAGGTGAAATACAATTACAAAGTGTAGGAAATCCTGAATGCTTACCAATAATGGCAAAGATTATGGAATCGGTGTCTCTGGCATCCTTAGGCATGAAAGCTTTTTTTAAGTACGCTGCCGTAATTTTTAAGAATACAGCACATGCAGTTACCACTTCACTGCATGTCGTGGGCTCAGTTCTCTGTTCCCCTATTTCCATTTTTCATATTTTGAGAAAATTGATGAGCTATGTTTAGCAACTGTTTTTCGTACATAGAAAATCTACCTGTTTGGGCAAGTGATAGGTGAAATGAGTATAGTATATGGTAGATTTACTATCCCTTTTTCACATGACATATATATCTCCAAATTCCCCAAAATGGAGATGGGACAAGAAAGAACTGGGCTCGCGATATACTGTATTTCTAAACATGGCGGCAACACGGTAATATATGTCAGAAAGAAATACCTTAAAAGAATTGAGAGTGTGATGAAAGATCGTGATCCCTTGTCCTTTGTTTACATTGTTATCTTCAACACTTTAAAGAAATTGTAAAATTGATTTTCTGTTTACCCTGAATTATATCAGTTTAACGCAAACAAACAAACAAAAATGAAACAAAAATCAAAGTTAGAAAACAAAAATAAAATAAAAAATGATTAAGAAAAATAAATGAAAACCCTCCTGTTGGAGGAAGAGAGAGAGAGAGAGAGGGGGGGGGGGGGATATTAATTTAATAAATGTTGAATATGATAAGGTAATCAGCGGACAAAGCGTGACGACCTTCTGTCACAATCCCAATTACATACATTACTTCAATAGAATCATAATGGCATAACTTTTCAAATGATTAGCATAGGCCTACTGCAAGAATTGTTTTTTGCTCAATATCTCAGAGGTTCAGAAAATGATGTAAGCCATTATTATTATTATTATTATACAACACTGATGATTATGTCAAGTAACTTGCCCCAACCTGAAACTGTTGAGATAGTACATGTATTTTTGTGTCCTCTTAGTCACGACTGGGTCAGTACAACAAGTATATATATATGTATATTATACTATACCCACTATTGTATTGTATACTGGGTTGCGTCCCCTCTGGGACTGTCTTCATATTGTACCATGACACTGAACGTCTCCGGGGAAATGATCCATGTAAAGAATTACTTAACATTTTTTTTTGGTTTTGTTTCATTTCATGTGTTTGTGCAGACTTTTCCAATGTCATTTCTAATGTTGTGCAACATTTGATGAAATGTTAATAAATGATTATGTGGTGAAGCAGTGGGTTCTCGTGTGTTTTTATTTTTGTTATTCACACCAACTCAGGACACACCTGTTCACGTATCTATTTTCCATCAGGTCACATCACACCATTAGCCCTCATAACATGTCGACGAGGCTACAAACTGGCTTCAGCTGGCGTCCATAACGTTGGACATCTAGGTCTATCTATATTATCTATCTGTCTGTCTGTCGGTCGGTCGGTCTGTCTGTCTGTCTATCTATCTGTCTGTCTTCCTTTTTTTTTTTTTTGTTTAAACTGTACCGGTTGTTTAGGTACAACGATGGCTCACAAACACCCATCAAAGCAGAGATGAAAAAAAGAAAAGCAAACTAAAAACAGCTAATAGCAACTCAGTTACGACACTTTCATACAGAAACACTTGCCCATACATGATAATTGGAGATACGTCATAATAAGTGTCAAATGATGGGTGATGATAACAGATACATATATGTGTATATGAAATCACAGACGGTTGATTAAATTCATGTTTTTTATTATTATTATTATTATTATTTTTTTAAAAACTTTTTTTTAAACGTTTGAAATCATTTATTTATTTATTTTCATCGTGTTTAGCATGAAAAAAGATTTAAAAAAAAAAAAAAAAAAGATACATGTTCATGACAAGTAAGTAGTGAGCTTGACGAAATGAAGCAAAGATACACTAAAACATTAAGTAACACATACACACATGACAAATGTACATACATGTAAATATATATCTATATAACATACTTACATGCACAGCACTTCAGGAAAGGAAATGATATGTTTATCGAAATTTGATAAAACTACAGTTACAGTATAAAACGTTAATGAAATTTTATAAAACTCTTAAAACCTCGAGATTGGGTATATTAAAGAAGCACTTATAACTACAAGATTTTATTTTCCTTGAAACCCTTTTCTTCTTCTTCATTTTTTTTTTTTTTTAAATTTAGCAAACTGTTCATGTACTCAGAGCATACATTTGGCTATATCTATATATATATACATGTATATACCACTGTATATGCCAATAGTCAGGCTTGCCAGTATGCAACTTTCCTTTGAATTTCACTTGATGATTAGATAGGTACAACAGAATAATAGTACATGCAGTTTCTTTCTGTCTATCATCTGTACATCGTCTCTCTTCTTCCCTTTCTTTCTCTCCGCTCCCCCCTCCACCAACCCTTTCTGTTTATTTTTCCGTCGAATTCTTAATTTCGGCCCATGTCTCAAAAAAATCAGTAATTGAAAACAAAAATGTGTTGTGGCCATGTTTAGTAAGTTCCCATTTTTGAGAACTGGAAAATCCTTCTGATTCAAAATACTTGTCATTGGCTTCAGTGATTCAATAAATAGGTTTATCGTTTAATTTCTAGGACCGAACCTTTACTCCGCACTCGTAGTTTTCACGAGTGATATATTTATGAATTTGAAGGGAGAAAAGGGGCGTCTATGCTTGCTGATGAATGAAATTGAAATCGTTATGTCTGTTTAATTGTCTTCGTTGTTTAGCTGTTGTGATAGACAACTTTGTGAAAGGGAAAAGATGAGCAAATGTTCTTGATTTTTTTTTCAATGGAATGCTGCAAATGGATACATATGTAATTTTTAGCTCAGCCTTTCTTTCTGTTATGGGACCTTCTTATTTCCCTTGGCCAAGAGTTGTTTTCCTTGGCAGCCAAGAGTTGCTTCCCTTAGAGAAAATGTCCATTTTATAATCATTGTGATTGTTTATATTAGTAATCAGCGTAGGTCCTGTCAAAGATAATGAGTTATCACATGTCATGTCCATATCCTGAAATGATGTAATATTGATGTTCAGTATTAATATAATGATGGTTGTGGCTCCTTAACACCATTTTACAAAAAAAAAAATATCTTCAAATTAAGATGGCTGTCCACCGACAACTAATCACATACACAAAAAAAAAAAAAAAAGGAAAAACAATATAAAGAATTTTTTTATTTTTTTTTTAAATTTTGGCTCCTTACACCATAAGTACAATGTCTGCATCATGACGTATCATGTCTGCTGCAAATCTGTGAGATAACTTCGAGCTGGAGATTAAAACCAAAATATAAACCTGCTGTAAATCGAGTTAACTGTCTGTCTGTCTGTCGCTGTGAGGTTCTGTGTGATCACTCCATGATTGATGAATGCTCGATGATTCACAGCAAAATGAGGACACAACACTTTTCTCTCTCGTCTCCAGAGATAACCACCCTCGGAAGGTGGAATGGCTTACCAAGACCGTAACCCCTCCCCTCATCCCTACCTAAAGAATTTTCTACTTCTGGACTTAGGAGATTCGTCGGTGAATAAATGAACACACATGCAAGCACAATGGGCAAAATTATCGAACAACATGTACAAGCAAGCGACCATTTAATCGGACTGCTGAAATGTGTGTGTGTGTGTGGGGGGGGGGGGGGAATGCACAAACTCCATCCTCAATTGTGTGTATGTAGTTAGATGGACTTCCATTGTCTATATCGTGAACTGAACTGTTAGCCTTGCCTTTGCGGTCACTGACACTGTGACATGATCTTCAAGGTTTTACTTTCAAGTCATCAGCATGCGTATCGTTATTATCGGCACACGATCAGATATCGGCTCTTCTTCTGAGAAAACGATGCATACCTAGGTCAAATTAAAGTATGTGTTGGTCAAATCAGGTTTTTTTTAAAAAATCAGATTTGATTTCACAGTATCAGGACGTGTCTTTCGTTCTTGGTCTTGTGGCATTATCTTGAAAAACAAGTACATGTATTTCATAAACTTTATGTCATGAACACAACCGTTATTAGTTATTGGTATAACTACAAACTGAAACAGTTTTCTTTTCGGCTCTTCTGTAAAATTTGGTTTTCTACATACGCGATGTTCTCTCAGAAGACATCAGATCCTCTGTTGACTTGTCAAAATGGTACAAGCACACACAACTTTACACGAATTTGATGGCGAACTTGAATCACAATTACTTGGCAAACCAATTAAGAAAATAATGGGTATTTGTGATAAAGAGACTATGAAGATATGTAAATTAGTACGGAGGACATACATGTAGGCCTACATGTATTATGATGTCACTGGTGATATCAGTAATCAAATTGCTTCTTAAAGATGATATGAGGAAGGGATTTTGGCAAAGAGAAACTTTAAAAAAAAAAAAAAATTTTTATCGGTTATCCACTTGTATGTTATGGCTCTGAAAACCAAACTTGAGACAAGCTTATTTTTAGATTGCAGATTTTTCCGTGTTGAACTTGAACCCAAGTCCTGATGTTTTGAAACTCGTTAGTGGACCATTGCACAGTGTAGGCTATGCTGGCATTGGCACTTTCAGCCATTTAAATGTGACTCTTCCTCGTCGACAGCATCATCATCTGCAGGTGTCTTGGTCTTGCATCCATCACACATCATAGCATCTCGAATATCCTTGTAGGCCAGCCAGATAAAGGGAAACACTGCCGCTTTGATGATACGAATCCACATTGCAAAGGACAGAGCCTCGCTGAAGCGGCCACAATACGTGTTGTTGCACTCCAGCCGCATCATCAGAATACGAATCACACAGTAGGGAGCCTCGGCAAAGATAGTTACAAAACTGATAATTGCAGTAATGATTAAAGTCTCTCCTTTGGGAGCTAGAGGTTGATACAGACACTGCCATGGACGTAAGCAATCCAGGAGACCTGTGAAAGGGGCCAAAATAAAGACCCCCAAAGCTGCTGGGAGGTACGATAGAACTTGGGCTGCTACGAAATAGTTGTCGTCAACTTCAAACATACAGCTGTCGTAATCCCCGTGATGGGCGTGCAGTCCGTGGTAAAACAATGGTATCAAAATGAGAAGCGGGAAGATCCACGGGCCGAGCCCGAGGGCGATGTTGCCCCAACATCTTAGCCAAGCGTGAGGTTTGATCAGCTTCCTTTCGGCATACAGGCCGGCAAAGCGCTCCATGACCACAGCCAGTACAGCAAACAGCAGCAAGGATGTTTGGAAATAGTGGGCAATGAACATCCATATCTGTCATGGGAGGAGAGAAATAAAAATCAGCTTATAATAAACTTAATTTGTGACTATCGGACGTCTGATGTCAAACATCTCTGAGAATATTAAACTTTGCTTTGACCAAATGCTGTTTTGTCACAGTTAAATAGGCCGTTTTGACTGTCCGCTAACTTACTTATCTTTCAGGATTTGCAAAGTACAAACGGTCGAAGCCAAGCATTTATAAAGTAGGAAAAAAAATCACCTTTCTCATGTTATTTGAAACACGGGTGGCCAAGGGACAAATTCTGCAACATCACTGAGTCATGAATAAATGTTCACATAATTTTCTGGCTTCATATGTTTACATAACAAGAGGAAAAGTGGCTCTTTTGTTTGTTTGTTTGTTTTTCTAAGCCTTTCAATCCAAAGAAAGTAGGATTATCTAGGCTTTTAGAAGCTGACATTTTTGCTGAGAATTTTTGGAGGTAGAAATTTGGAAATTTTGCCCCCACAGCGGCACTCAGCCTGCTCGTCCGTCGACTTTGAAATGCCAAGGGTTCTTTAACGTGTGTAACGTACATACGGGACCTCCGAAATATATTTGCCCTTGCCTTATCCAAGAAGGCTAGACGTCGGGCTTCCCTACCCGGAGGACCGTTGAATCACAGAAAAAATGCGGGTTTTCGATCTTCGTGTCTTTCCATCCCCCGATGCAGGACTCGCGAGTCGATCCCCGCCTGTTTTCTCCATGAGCAGACGCCAAACCACAGAGCCCCTCGCTTTTTTTCTTGTTTTACAGTGTTTGTGTTATATTCGTACACTTGAGAAAGGGAAGTAACTTAACTGATTGAAACGGCGCATTATTTCCCCTTGTCTGCGCATATATAACATTCCCTAACATTTTCACAAATCTGCTTGTTGCCTGTTTATGAGTTAAAAGAGAAATCAGAAATAAATGTAGCATCTAGGCAACTATGTATTCCACACGTGATGTTATAGGACGGGCCAGAATCCATCATTCCGGTGTTGGTTGCACTTCTTAATACATGTCATGTACATATATACCAATTGGAGCTCGTTTGGCAGATTATCAGAATCTACTCCTTCCAAATAGAGGGACTCGTGTAAGGGGAAATCAGCTTGACCAGGCCTATTACTTCCCTTTGCCAGATGTGAGAGATGCTGAGCAAGCAGTGTAAAGAGGAAAAAATCCATTTACTTCTTGTCATTCCAAAGACTGATCACACACACACACAAATAAATAAATAAATAAAAATCTGAACAAATTATTACAATAAGAAGGGAACATTCTCTTTACATCATAATTCTTTGGAAATTTTTCATGGTGTATGTTAAAGTCAAAGGGCGCAAACGTAATTTTGTGTTTCTCTTTACACTGCCTGTTCAATCCCTCTTTTGTCTGGTAAAGGGAAGTAATAGGACTGAGCACAACGATCTCCAATTAGAACATAAATGTAAAAAGTTGTTGTGAGGTTAAGTATATCAAGAATAAAATTATAACAATAAACGATACAGTAACAAATGAACAATAAAAAAACAAAAACAAAAACACGTTAACAAATAGAATAACAAGAAAATACAATAACAATGAAATGATCGTTTTATGAAATATAACTACATGTAAAAGATAACTTATGAATTCTGGCTCACCCTGTACTTTGAAATTAGTGACTTTTTACAAAAAAAAAAAACGGAACAAAATTCACCGTTATTTTAAGGTCGAGATAACCTCCATCCAGGAGGTTGAAAGACCGAGGCCTGAACCCGCGGATTATAATCCGGGGCAGGCACT
>JBCAUA010000001.1:6347462-6367291 GCA_038406235.1 Peronia verruculata | reverse complement strand
TTTTTTTTTAACAAGGGAGACTATTCGAGAATTATGAACAACTGTTCAGTTAATGAGTTATACCACCTTTTTTTTTTACTATATTCTTCTTGAAATGGATAAGATAAACCTTGGATAAGATAAACTTTTTGATTGGGCCCCAGACAGTTTATCTTAAGCGGACTCCACTGTATATTTTTTTCTTTTTCTTGTTTCTGGTTGAAAGATCAAAAGTTTCCCACATGCCCAGTGCTTTAGGTAAAACATGAGAGTCACATATTAATCGAATATTAGAAATCATGTGTGTACACCATGCTAACTTAATGCATCATTTGTCCAGTCAAAACATTTATGAAGATTCACTGAACTCAACAACTCATGAATAGCTTAAAAAGAAAAGAAAAAAAGAAAAAAGGAAAAAGAAGAAGAAAAGAAAAGAAAAAAAAAAAAAAGAACGGTAAAACAAAGCAAGGACAGAAAGCATGAACAAAAACACCAAGAGTACATACTAGAGCAAACAACTGCAATATGTAAGTCACAACAGCTGGTCACTGTAAAATACTGAAATGTCTGACATATACATATAACATAGGCCTACTAAATGTTGTATGAAAGAGGAAAAAAAAAAAATTTGGAGAATATTTACATCCTCATTGATGATGTATACCACTAAATAATGCAGTGGCACAAAATGGGCAAGTATAAAAGCATTGTCTTAAGATTTGATCATCTGGTCAGGTTTTTCAGAAAGTGCTCGTCTTAAGTCACTAACTTTTGATTCCTGAACACAGCCAAAAGGAATCCACAAAAAACAATGGTATTAATTAAAAAAAAAAAAAAAAAACTAAGTGTGCACATTCCGATCATCTGGTGCCAAGACACAGGGCTTCATTAATGAATGGCCCCTATTTCAAAACTCAACTCGACCTTATAACTGCCAGGCCTCTGGAAAATATAACTTGGTACAACTAACTAAATTCTTGGAATTCAGCTACTATATTATTCTCTACTTAGAAGAAAAGATTTGTGCAGATCGCAGTGACAACTCTGTTATCCAACATGCAACAACCGTCAGTGGGTAACAGGTTTCAAAAAAAAAGGAGACAAATAGGACATCCATGTAAAAGGCATGGCAATTACAGGGTTAATGAAATGTTTCCTCCAAAAAAAAAAACATTTTGATCTCAGGTCTTAATCTTGTTTTCTTACTTCTATGTATAGACTTGTTTAACAATACACATAATAATAGACTACTTTAATACAAAAGAACTTCCAATTTACATTTCTGCAATATCAAATAAAAGAACAGGCATCAGTTTCGGCAAACACTTTCCTAAATCTCTGTCATAAATGTCAAATGTATGTCATATTCTACATCCATTTCTGTGACCACCAAGGGATGTGTTAATTCAAAAAGTCACAATGAGAGAATGAGGGGGAGGCAGTGTATTTCCCAATCATCTTCTCCTGGAGATGATTTAAAATGACTAATGACTTAACACAGCAAAGACAAAATATCTGAGATTTCATGATCTTAAAAGTAACCATTTAAAAAAAAAGGAAAAAAAAAAATTGTCACTGGCTCTCAGTTCTTATCCAAAGTTCACTTAAAGACAAAAAATGAAATCAAATAATTACTGCGATGCATCGGCATCCTTTTCTTTTCTGTCCTTCTTTTCGGCACCTGTGAAAAAGAAACAGTTCAACAACTATTAAATGACAGCAAATTCAGTACCAATCAAATTTACAGATGAGGACAACACAGATTCCTGAAGCTGCTCATGAAACCATGAGTAGAAACACATGGTCGTCGCAGGCATAAAAGTTTGAAATTGCAATGTGATATCTTTGAGTCAAATTCTTCCTCTGACAGCTTCAACCTCAGCTCCATTTAATACAAACTTCTTAAAAATTAAAAACAATGTCTGACGGCAACTGACTTAATACACTCTTTCAAAAAACATATATTCAGAGGTACTGCACAATCTTCAATGAAAACATATTAACACTCTCACTCTCTGCTTTTTGAACATACACACTTTCAGGTAGACATTCTAAAGAAGAAATTCTTTATTTTTCATTTATTCCCCCTCAAAAAAATATTGGCCATTGCAGACAAATTAATCCTATTGTGGTTTTCACTATTGAAAGGGCGAAGAAAAAAATTTCAAAATTTCAAAACAGTTTCCTATGTATTTCTTTGTTAGTTTTAGGGGGGGGGGCCCTCGTCCTGAAATGTGGATTTTGCCAAAAAAAATGTGATTTTGCCATTTTGTTTTCTCTTAAAAGTGCTGCCTTTTCTGCGTGTAAAAATGGTATCAAAAAGTCGCTAAGTCAATTCTAACGTGTTTGATAAATGGTCATTCAACAGTAGACCTAGCGTATTGTCAATCAGGATTTGACTCCATCTGACTGCTAAATGAGGCAGTAGATCATTGCGATTTGATTTTATATATAGGCAAAGCGGGCAAACAGCACTTGATTATCGCCTCTTCTAGCAATATTATGAGTTCCAGTGCCAGGGATGGACACTGGATGACCACTCTAAGGTGAGAAAAACTGCTGATCATGCAAATTATCAGTATAAGTGTTCTAAAATGATTCTCCCAGTCCTATAAATTGCACAATTTTGCTTTCTTTCTGCTACTAATAGCTTACTTGTCAACTGTATGTCATAGTAAAGGTCGAAATTCTCTTGGTTTGCACTCAAAAATTATATGGGGGATACACAGAGGCCCTTAAGAACCCTGAAATGGCTCATGTTATGATGGGGGCTAGGGAGCAAAATTTTTGTTAAAATACACCCAGAAAGCAAAAAAAAAAAAAAAACGACAGACACAAAAGTCATGGAAAGAGGGCTAGTTTGTCAAAAAGGCTGTTCCAACACTGAAAGCTGAACACAAAACTCTTCATGTTAATTTTTTTTATGAAAAAAAAAAAACCAACTTTAAAACGTGTTTTTCTCAAAACCTGTTTTTTTGGACAGTTTTTTGTTATCTCCTTTTTTATTTCGAAACCAATCAAAACCAAATTTGGTACACATCATAACCACCACAAAAACCAAAAAGTTACACATGCGCGTTAAATTCGGTCGGAAAGTTATAGAGAAAATTGGGTTTTTAGTTTGAAAAAAAAAAAATGGCGAACTTTGAATTTTCGCTATATGGCATTTTCAAAATTTTATAGAAAATTTTCTAATTCATGGTAAGGGCTAAAAATATATAACTTTTTAGATATTATATTAAACAATATGTTCACCACGTTGTATCAAGTTCCGCTGAAATTTGGCAGAGGAGATAGATTTTAAAATCAGTCAATTAAGGGACGCCAAAATCCAAGATGGCGGCACAGCCTTGGCAACTGTAAGAAAAAGATTTTTTTGTTCACTGTTTTCCTCTAACTTGAACATGCTGAATTTGAAGGAAAAGGTTGAAATAACCTATGTACAATAATTTTAAAAAATCACCTCCAGGACGTCGAACCCCCCCCCCCAACAAACATAACATAAACCTCAGGCTATACTTTGACTGGTTGGTGGCTAATATTACATGCAAACTGCTGAACAATGTTACAAACCTTCTTCCCCAGTGCTACTTGTATGTCTGCGTTTTCGGTTGCTGAAACGTTTGGCTGGGAATCTGGGCACCGGAAGTGGATCCATGCCTAAAACTTTATGGATTTGACGGAATGCAATCAACCTAAGTGCATGCTGAAATGAGAAAAATTGATGATTTGTATCATTCTGAATAATTAAAATTTGATCTAGTGTTCAGAACTTATGCAGAGGAAAGCAGGTGGAATTAGGTGCTTTCCTTGTGAAACTGATGCAATAACATCTTAATATTTTTCTTCCTCATTTATTTTATTTTTTTTCCTGTTATGAATGTTATTATTTTACAGCATATGAAGCTTATAAATTCAAGTTTGCACATCAACATCAAATACTATTCTGTTTCACCAGAATCTGCTGAAATGCCCATGTTTCCATAAATGCATTTATCATTATTCTAGAAACAACAAAGAGTAATAGCATATTATAATGTGAGCATCTTGTTTCTGTTTCACAGTCATTGCTAAGAATGATAAAAAGGATCTTCGGGTGAATCAAGGCAGACTGACTGCTGGTGTGTCAAAAGCCTATGCATGCTTGACAAGAAAATAAAATGTGACTCCCAATCAGACTTTTTTGTTGTTGAACAGTCCTCACTGACCTGAGCAAGGGCTGTGATGTCCTCTCGTTGTTGATTTGTTAATGTGGCAGTCACATCATAAGCCTCCTTCTCACATGGATCGTATAAGCCTGGCCCACCTGTAAAATTCAGAGGACATGACATCAGTGCACATGAAACACTGAAATGAAGATAATGTGCATTTTGCACCATGCTACCACTATTATAGCCTCGTTTTTTAAAAACTTCACCTTATCAGACATTTCTGTAGTTTTTTCCGCTGAAAATA
Source organism: Peronia verruculata (assembly GCA_038406235.1). Classification (NCBI taxonomy): domain Eukaryota; kingdom Metazoa; phylum Mollusca; class Gastropoda; order Systellommatophora; family Onchidiidae; genus Peronia; species Peronia verruculata. Next base: position 6,362,854 of record JBCAUA010000001.1, on the reverse strand, counting down.
AGGTTTTGGGATTAAATTATCAAAAATGGGGTTTTCCCATTTTTTTTTACACACTTTGAACTCTTCTCATACCAGAAAAATAATGCACAGGGCCAGAAACATATGCTTTATGCCCCAAAAAGGCACCAACACCACCCCATTAAATGACTGTAAAGAGAGATTATGAAAATTCAATTGCAATTTTCTCAATATGTATGATTTCTTTACTTTTTTCCCTAAGGCTTTTTTATTTCTCAACCAACTGCCTTCAAATTTGGAATATACATTCTCCACAGCATGTGTTTTGATAAAATGCATTGCTATTTCTCAATTCCTTTTCTGTTTCTGATGGAAAATTGTGAAAAATTTACATCCCTCCATATACATATTTAAAAAATTAAAAAATATTCCATGACATATAAACAAAAAACAAATGGCTTTTGTCCTTTAGATACCATCATATTAGTCGTGCAAAATTTCACAGAATTCCATTCAATACTCTAATATCTAATTTTCAAAACACAAAATCCAATATGGCGGCACTGTCATCATGTCATAGCAACCAGATGCAAAACAAAATTTTTCCCCCACTTTTCCTCTAATTTGCACATGGTGAATCCAAATTTGAAGAGTAAAAAATCCTTAATTTAAGCATTCTAGAAATCACTCTCAGGACCCACACCCTCCCCCCTTCTTTAATTGCCATAATGAAAGTATCTTTTATTCCATTCTACTGCTAGATATTTATATGAAATAAAAAAATATATATATATTCTCCTTGGCGGAATCTTTAAATTTCTTCACCGTTGTGATTTTAAATTAAGGTTCTGACTTCCTTTAAATACATGTGAGTTAGAACAGAGCAGTGAATAATACTTACTGACACTGAATATAGATGTTTGATTTGAAAGATGAAAACTGAATTTTTTACATCATTTAACTATCCTACCCTCTTTTCAACACACAATGTGCAACAGCCAAATCTCCTCATTCAAAGTCGCAATATAATAAAAAATGTTATCTGGTACTGTCTGTATGTGCTTACTAGAAATGTTGCCTTGGATAGAAAACCATACATGGCTTTTTAAGTACAAACATTCACAATCAAATGAGTGAATTTCCCTTGCTTTACCTGGTAAGAGGATTCCAGAAGCAATACACTCAAAAACTCGTCGCAGAGAATCTCCTGGAGCCATGTTGGCACCACCTGTACTCACACACTTCTCAACAAGAAGCTCCATCGCCTGCAATAAGCCCAAATTTTCTAGTAACATGTTTTCATGGCTCTAGTAATACCTTGTTCTGAAAGGCACATCTTTGTCAACAATTAAGAAACTCCAAAGCCAATTTGTCTACATTATAATGCCACAGACTGAAAAGCAACAAGTAATTTACACATATTCGAAAGCATACCTGAATGCAGATAATTTAAGTCAATATTATGTTTTTCTCCAAATAAATTTTAGTATCAGATCTGAACATCTTGCATAAAATTTGAATTTTTAGCATAAGGTGAAATGTATGCACAAAGGCTACAGTGATACAGCTAGCAGGAATCCACAGTGTACTCATTATTCAAATGAGCTAATGTGTAATGAATCTTTTGCACCAGTACTTTTCAAGAAATGATTTATGATCAGATGCGAAAATTAATTTTCCCTTCCAATAAAGAGATATAGGAATCGCCAAAAGTTCTCAGACATGATATTAAAAAAAAAGAATGTTTCCATATCCCATTCTCATTGAGAATGATGTAAAACTCAATAATTCTCTCTAAGATGAAGGATAAAGATGATCATAAAAATTTCATCACTAATTCCAAATGAAACAATATTAAACTATTAACCATCATATATGCAAACATACTACAAGCTATCTGACAGACTTTTATCCTAGATATATAATATAGTGGTCTCCCCCTTAGAACCCACTGCCTAAGAACTTTGCCTAAGAGCCAGTCCCTACAGTAAAATGGAAAACTGTCACTGTTTATCTGCCTGATAGTCTGCTCCCAAATTTAAAAAGTCTATGAGCCCAGAGTTGGGCCAAAACATGAGATTACTTGTGATGTCATTTCATGTCTTAGGGGAAAATCACAGTGCTAGACGTGCAGTAAAACGGGGAGAGGCAGAAGAAAAAAATGGAGATAAGGAAAATAAGTGATGGAGAATGTATGACTGCATAATCAAACCTCATACGGACCAGCTCGCAAGCATTTCTTTGTTTAACAACACATGGCACAGAGCCCATGACAGGTTTTTATAAGCAGAAATAAGTTTAGTCTCCTGACTGGTCAGTTGCATTGTTACTTCCATCGGTCTGGCTAAGTTTGTAAACACTTGAGTCATTCGTGTGATTATCCATGAGGCAATATAGCCATGTCATGTTTTCATTGCAACAATGAAAGGTGGGAACTGTTACATTTAATTAAAAACACTCACGCACACAACTGAGAAGGTGTCTAACTAACAGTAACGATCAACTAATAATGGCAGACAAGACATTGGTCAGACAAGTGCACACCTTCCAATCCACCAAAGAGCCTGTCCTGAGAGCCTCCTTTTTTTTGTGTGTGTGTGTCTCACTGTCATTGGATTCTTAAGAGCCCCACACACCTTCAATCTCAACTAATTGGTTCCAACTTAAATTCAAACTAAGAGCAAAACTATATCGCACCACCACTTGTCGCCATTCGTTCACCTACCACAGTTCTGAGTGTTGAGTACTAATGGGCAACAACCACCATATTTAGTGATAATTACCATCTTATTCGAGAAGCACTAAAAAGTGGCAGTTACGCACAGTTTTGGAAGGCTGAATTGGAAAATGCAGTTGGATTTTGGATTTTATCGATTTCTATTCTAATACTTGTTAAACACCTGTTTTCTTCCCACTAGATTCTGTTCAAAAGAAGAGAGGCAATATGTCACCAGTCCGCGCTGTCTGCAAGGGATGGACAAAACTGTAGCCAAAAAAAAATCATGTGGGCTGAATATATTAGCAACCCACAGGATAGAATTCATCAGTTTTTGTCATCCACACCGGGGCTCTGCCTTATGATTTACCATCTTAATTAAAACTATAAGTTTGACTGTGGGTGTGCAGCCCACTTTAGGCAGAGACCACTGTAACAAGCATATCACACAAACAAATGCTTCTTTGAAATGGGGAATATATAAAGAGGAGGATGTATGAACTTAGTCACCTAAATCTGCTGTTTTCAACTGTAATATCTTCAGCCTTTATAAGATGTCTTCACTGGAGTAGAACAAATGAAATTTGTTGGGCAAATTCATTGGGGAGTTTTGACTCTTCACAGACAATTAGGCTTCCCCTTTAAGTCTAGAGTAAATCAAATACAAAATCTTTCTGCAACTGATTCAGTCATCCACAACATGCAAGATTTCTCTGAAACTTACCCACTCGTTAAGCGGTGCCCATGCAGGAACACGCTGACAAAGGTCTCTCATAATCCGAATGATGATGACACAAGATGGGAGTCCATTTGCCCTAGCCTTCAGAGGGGGAAAAAATTTTCAAAATCTGACTATAACATGTGCTTTAACAATTTACATATAAACCAAGGCTGAAATGTAACAAACTGTTGAATTTTATGTCCTGGTATAAAAGTACATTAAAATAACGGATTGGGAAGAGGCCAAAAGACTTTTCTTTTTTTCAACCAAGAAGCACAAGAAAACAGAGCAATATCTTATAAGAAATTAAGACATGAAAATTCATGCAATAACTTGATGGCAGCACTGGAGTTAGAAACACATCCAGTGCATACGGTGTGACACTTCTTCACAACATACTAACTTTCCAGCCTCATGCTGTTGCTAGCCTAGTCCCAGTGCATTATTTCTTTTGTAGTTAACTAGTGTCACAGATGGATGAGTGTGAAGGTTGACCAGAAGTCACAAACACTTTGCTTGCTTGCACATCTTCTGGGCTTTCCTAAAGCTTCTACGGCATTTCCCGTCATAAATTTTAATCAAATGATTCATTTTGAGGACAGTTTACTTCTGTTCTTCTGAACTTATCCTTATCTGATGGATGAAGTATTCTAGTACAGCATCACGAGAATCACATGGGCAAAATTAAAATGTACAAGATCCGACAAATAGTCACTGTCAATTCACATGTTCTCTTCTCTATTATTCCGAATTTGCCACACTAGTATCTGTAAAAGAATTTACTGTAAGGCATAACTAAAATCCCCAGCAGTCAAGTTGAATAGAAATGGTTTGATTCAGGCAAAAACATTTTGCCAACGCCATTGCAAAATTTTAATAGCAGGATATCTGAATACTATCAAAATATCTAAAGCAAGCAAAGTGTTTAAACATTGCTAATACAATAACGGCCAAACATTCCATGTGAACACAATCAGGAACGATCAAGACACCCACCTATGACACCAAGCTAACCCATGTGCTGTGACAGTCAAAGTCAGAACAGGCACCGGCAGCCAGTCTGCCCTTGATTTACACACCAGCACTCTTCCCACAACGACTCTCATTTACAATTCTTTTCACAACATCTTTTCACCGCACTTGAAAGCAGCTGTCTTTGTTCATCACAAATGCAGAGAAAAGTGTCAAAAACTATCGATTCAAATCCCCCACCCATTGCCAATAAATATATTACAAAATATGAACAAAGACACCACAACTGGCAACGATTTAACAATAAAAGTAAATAAGCACTGGGCGTGTAACAAATGGGACTTTAAAAAAAAAAAAAAGAAAGAAAGAAAAAGAAAAGAAAAGAAAAGGAAAAAAAAAAAAAAAAGAAGGAAGAAAAAAGGAAAGAAGAAAACAAAGTTACTGAAGTTCTAAATATTACATAAGGCTGCAAAGTATAAAGGAAAGTGCCAAACCTGAAACCATTTAGCATGACGTAGTGCAGCTAGGGCATCTAGGCATTTCTGCCTGTCGAGGACGTCTGGCGGGTCTTTGACGTTAACCGTCTCTATAGAAACGTGGATGATTCAGTTTCACAGGTCAGGAATGGGTGTTTGACCATGACAAAAATAGCACAGCACATAAAGCCTTTTAAACACTTATGTACTTGGGAGCAAAGGCACCTAATTCAACCATTTAAATTGTTCGACATACTTACATTAGTTAAAATTGCAATGTAGTGCAATTTTAACAGCATCAATTCAGCATACAAGCACTATTTTTTTTCTCACTCTGACACAGCACATGCCCCACCACTATTGCTTTTGCTTCCTGAGGACAGACCTCAAATACTACCTGCCACATACAAAATAATGTTGCCACAAGGCACATCAGCAACAACTGAAACATTCTGAACATAAAAGCATGAAAGAAAAGCACAGCATACTAATAAACATCTGCTCTTTGCGTCAGATTATGTTTAGCATGAAAATAACAGTGCTTGTGCTCCCAAGGCTGATGCTAAATTGCATGGTCAAAAATCCTTCCGTGCTCCAAGTCTTTACAATCACACCTGTAGGTACTTTAGAAGGCTTTGCACAGCATTCATGTCATTAAAGAGAAAAGGAAAATGGTGATTATTCAGGGTCTCTCTCTCTTTCTCTCTTTTTTCATTTTTGGGGTGCAGGCCTTCATAATGACTAAATAATAATAATATATGAGAGATAAGACAAGCGAGGAAAGGTAGAATGATCATGTTTTGCTTGTGTTTTTCTTTAACACTGATGAAAAATATATGGCAAGGTTCGAAATTAAGAGAACACTACTATCCATGACTGAAATAGCCTTAGGTCATAAGCATTAAAATTAATGAAAAGGAAACAAAAGTCAAATGAGCTGATTTCAAGTGAACTATTACAAGCTTTACTTTGCAAATGTAACACTGTACTTATCATTAGCTATCATGACCTTAATCCAACAACATTAATTCTTTAATTCGAACCCTGCACTTCAAAGGCAAAATGCTGCAAATAGTTTATAATTTATCTTCTTCCACATGACCACTCTACACGGTGGCTGATTTGTGACTGCTTTATCAGTGACTGAGGCATCCAAGTTGCAAACTTGATTCTCTTTGCTTACATCATGCACATCCTTGAGTTTTCTTTCACAATGCCAATGTTTCCTCTTCTGATTCAAGCAGCACAGCCATTTCTTTCCACTTTATTAAACTGCAAGATTTGAGAGCTTTCAAGAGAAGAAATTTGTTTCCTCACCTCCTGGTGCATTGCCCTCCCTCATAATAGGAGATGTCAGTGTTATTGTGCAACTGGTTGCTGGTTCTACCTCACTGCTTACAATGATTGCCGCCTCCTCCACACATCTGCGTACCTCCAATTGCTCGCTGGTAACAGTCTGTTCATGAGGAAGGAACATTGCAGGTACAAAAATCATAAATTAAGAAAAGTGACTGTTTATACTAAGAATCCAAGGATACCAATACTAGATCTATATTACAAAGTCAGAGTTTTTACAAAATACCCTCTGGATTTTAGTTGTACAGTATTGGTTATTTTTATAAAAAGATACGCTGCTAACCCCAACAGAACCCAGCCACCCATAAAGGGATCTAAGAGCCAAAACAGTCAGATCTTAGTCCAACATCATTGTAGGTCTCTATTCCTTTCTATATTTATCTCAACTCTTGCAGTCTCATACAATCATGTTCCAATTCTCCCATAAAATCCAGATATCTTATCTAGACCTCTATCTAAAATCTAAGAAAAGCTTTAAAAGCCCAGTGTCTTTTACTATAGCTGTTGCCAAGAATCTGGTTGCTGCCAAGAAGGTAGAAAAACATCACTGGGGTTCAAGATTTATATGTTCCACCTCTCAAGTCAGTTTCCTTCTTTTATGTAGGAACCCCTTTCACACACTAATAGTGACTAATTCATCATTTTTTTCACCTCAATACAACTGGATACAATTCAGAGGTCCTAAACTGTATAGAACTTGACTAAAACCAAGTGCAGTGACTGTTGCAAATGAAAAGGCATACTGAATTATCTTTGATATGTGCAGAAAAATGTTTTCATTTGTTCTCAGCAGATAAAATTTCCAGATAGTACACACAGATTAATGCGAAATACTTTTACATTCAATAATTTTGATTTTATTCTTCTCACAAAATTGATTTCATAGCTCACTGTGAGAAATCGAGTTTTTCACAGAGTTCTCTTGACTCTGTAATTTCACACATAGTCCAGGAGAATTCAGGAAGCAGCCTCATGACATAGGTGGTGATATGCTGCATTTAATAGTGTCAAATACCTCAGTAATGATAACTGACTGTAAAATTTGATGCTCATGTTATAGATAATAACTTTTACACGAATCGATATCTTACTGAGAGTTGTTTGGGCAGAGCGTCCGCCACCTGTTCCAACATTGTTCTTGTGGGTTTCTCCGAACACAGCACAACAAGTTTGACATTCAAGTCCCCATGCAGAAGCAGACCTTTGGCCAATACACCAACCCGCATCACACCTTTTAAGACTCGGCTAGATGTACCCTCGTCTTTTTTCTCTGATGCTCTAAAAATAAGCAAATACATAGCATGATAAAATTATATATGGAGCTGATAAAACTGATGAAATGATCCAAGAGTTAATTTATCAAAGAATGGTAATTATGAAATATTTAACAGGGATATCAAACTGTTTTCACAAAAGAAGTTGGTAAATCCAGGAAATATAATTTCATGTACAGAAAAATTCAGTCACTATTTACAGTTCCTTCGTCTACTGATAGTTTGATGAAAGTAAATGCAGCAGAATACATGCATTCTGGTCTAAATCTAGATATATCATCATGTAAATGTATATTATATCAATATAAAATATAACAGTGAAAGTACGACTTTCACAACAAGAGTGGATTCTGAGGTGACATCCAGCATGATGGGGATCAATAATTAATAAAATTGTAGCAATCTAGGGTACACCATGACATTAACTACATTTTTGCTCTTTCCACATTTCTACACCCCATCCCCTGCCTAATGGAATTCAATGTTTCTTCATAGTGATGTTTTGATGTGATGCCAGGAAGAGCGGGGTTGGATACGAGACATGAAATTTGTGCTAGTTGAATGAGTTATCTCTGTGCAATATTGAACTTGCCACCCATCATCAAGTTGTGGCTTCGGTTTCGTAGGTGGCCGGCCGATCGGTCCTTTGAAGTCAGGAACTTACTAGCCGGGCAGACACTGGACCAATTTCATTGACTAAGATTGCATAAAAATCCTCCCCACCCCAGTGCTTTTCACATATGCAGAAACAAAACCTAGAGGGGGCAGGGTAAATACATGTACCACAAGTCCAGTCAAAGCACACGGCACTAGACAGATAGATCTGGAGCTTAGACAAGACTTTCAAAGCAAAAGTGATAATCATCAGCTGTAAAACTACACTAAACGTCCATTGTTCTCACACAGAAATCGTGCTGTGTGCATAATCTCGGCAAGGGTACTGCAAAAGTGCATTTGACTGTGACAGAGCTAGATCTAGCGAACGTAACGATCTGATCAAAAACATAGATCTAGGTTACATTCTGTGACTAAGCAGCAAAACGTCTGTAGTTTTGCTAATTCTGTGGGGTTTTTTGTTATTATTATCATTTAATTCATGAGAAACCTGGATCGATCGTAAGCACTTTTTGGTGCCTGGATTTCACCTGAAATCTGGGAAAATCCTGGTCTTTCCAGGAGGGTTGGCATCCTGTCAATATATAATCTAATATGTTCTCAGCTAGACTCTTCTTCTTTGAAAAATGCCCAATTATGATTACCAGCTAACGCACTAAAGAAAAAAAGCTGAAATCGAGCTCAGTCCTTAGTGAGTTAACATTAGGAGGAAATGAATATAACTCACCCATCCTTATCTGTATCAGCTGTTTCCGTTTTTGTAGGTGTCTTTTTCGTTTCAGCTTTTTCAGGTTTCTTATCTTTTGTGTCACTAGAAATGGAAAACAAGTGAACCAAATTGAACAATCATAACATTGAAACCACAGAATTGACAAGATTTAATTAAAAAAAAGGCTAAAGTTGCAAAATGCAGTCCAAAACCATATTACATCTGCCTGTCATAATTATTATTTTCAATGCAGTAACCATTTCAGTAAAGGGTAAGTCTTGTAGATTAGGGGAAGAATTAAAGACACAAAGTAAATTCAAAGATGTTCTTATAAGTTTGCTTCCACAATATCATTAAAAATATAAATCTTGACAATGCACAAACATACAAACTCGAGAGTTCCCTCTAGGACTGACTTTATTGCAAAATAGATTTTTCATACCTTTTTTATTTCTTATTCATGTTGCAAACACAGACACACACATCTATAAATTAAAATAACATAAACATTGACATACTTTTCAGCAAGAACATCTGACACCAATTTCAGTGCCTTTTCACAGGCTGAGACAATATTCTGCACTGCTTGCAACTGGAGGAGAGAAAAAAAAGGGGGAAAATACACTATTCCACACACAGTGACACAGAGTGTTATTAACAACCTATCCAGCTATATATTAATGAAATGAGTTCTGGCTATTTTCAAATTGATAACAAAACAACCAAAACAAAAAAAAAAAAAGAAGAAGAAGAAGAACCACACAACAGCAGAACTGAAATACCTTTCGGGGGGGGCCTTGTGTTAGTGAATTAAATATCTTTTCTGTTGGAATAAATGCTCTTATGAAATCAATAATTAACAGTTTCATTTGAACAAAGCAAACAGAAAGTATTCCGTAGTTCTGACTTGAGAAAATTATTTCACAATCCTGACCTAGATTTTTATCTCATAAAGAGAAGTGCATGCTTGAAAAAAAATGTACATTTTTCTTCACAATGCCTGAAAACAGTCTAGGAAAATGCTTCAGATACTGAGACAAATGTTTAACCGAGGCCACCCACATCTCGAGAAACTCCATTGATCCATGACCTTACCTTGGCCAAAAATTTGCCTCATTTCTTCACTTGACTCTGTTATTGGGGTTAAACAGTTATTACTAAAATGACTAGATGCCCTCCAAATGCTAAAAGCAGGGTTGCCAACCCCATCATAGTCGAACCAGGTTTTTCTCTTGGAAAAAAAGTGGGATTTCAACCCAAAACAGGGATTTCTACGTGCTAAGAAGAATATGATGCTAAAACTTTTTTTGCAGTTTCCAGTGAAAGAATTTATGCACACAGCAGCTATTCAAATTCACAGCATTTCAAATTAAAGTAAAATCCAGAAAATATGTATGGAAAAATTCAGTTGCTATTTACAATTAATTATTTGATCTATTTGATAGTTTGACAAAAGTAAACACCATAGAATAATCTGGTCTGGACTTATCATGTATGGAATATGATAGTGAAAGTATGACATGAAAACCAGAGTGAAATTTATGGTGAAATTCAGCACATTCAGGATCGATAATTACAGTAAATCTTGGATATGGCATAACATTATTCCCTCCACGTTTCTCTACCAAACCTGGGAAAATTCTGTTTTTTCCGGGAGGATTTGCAACCCTGTCATAGTAGTGAATAGTGTTAACAATTCTGTGACGTAGGAAAATGCCTGACATTTTTCTGGGTTTCCCCCTAAAAATCTTGTGATCTACTTTCACAAAATAAATGATCACATCTTCACTTGTATGTGATCTGGCAATCCAGTTCTCTTACCTCTTCCTCAGTCGGATAAATGCTATGGTGCTTAGTCATGACATGCCTGTCATCTGATGAATCTGGTCTGCGCATCTGCAAATGATATAAAATCTTCAGATTATATCTAAAATCGAATAGAAAAATACAAAACATCTGATCTATTTCTATAGCCTTTGATCTTCAAGGTGAAAATGAATTGAATTAATTGAATTGCTGGAACAGCCAGACACCTTCTCATTTTATCATGTTAACTTCTATTTAAAAAAACAAAGAGAAACTTTCGACATGAAACACTGAGAAATACAAACAAAAAGAGGACTTCAAACCTGAATACAGTTACCAGTAAATGCCATTATTTATATGTACTTGGAAATTTCCAGAAGAACTTGCTTAAGGAATAGACAATGTAACATTTTTGTGCCCAAATTTTTTCTGCCAAAAGTAGTAAAGTTCAATGATGCATTGTTAGTGGGCGATCAAAGATGCAAAAGCAAGAAGCGAAAACCAGCCTATTTAAAAAATCTAGCAAACCTTTACAGAACTATTGCATGGAATACTATTGCTTCTAATCCAGTGACCACATGATTCCTTCAATGAAGAAAATAAGAGCTGGGTTACATATGCGCCAGGGGGGGGGGAGGTCTTCCAGTTTTTTTTTTTGACTAGGGAAACAACTCCCGAATTACCTATGAGTAAAAAAAAAATTGAGGAGGCTGCCGCTTTCTCCACAGGTTAGCGATCTTTTAATATCGCTGACTGCATTTGGGATAGAGGAAGCCATCACATAGATATAGTCTATAAAATAAAGCTAGCCAACTGCAGGCGAAAGAGCACGATGTAAATACTGACTAGAGCTATACCGCCACACAGTGGTTGTAACACAGGCGCTAGGCGCAATGCCTCGGGTTGTCTACACACGAAGCATCATAATAGTAATAGTATGGTACACGCACATGTTTGACCGTGTCTACCTGTTCTAATAACAGAGATGCCCTCTGCCCTTGGAAAAAAAACCTGAACTTTTCGCGGGCGACAGAATTGTGAATACTCAGAAATTGAAACACCGTTTATAACGCGATAAATAGCTATCCAGTCTTTCTCTTCTTGTCTAGGCCTAGATTATATCTAGATTAGATATCTAGATCTAGAGATCTAGATCTAGTAGATATCTACCTTGTCGTTGGTTGATTTCTAAATCCAACAGTGGATTCTGTGGCAAACTAAAACGTCGCACAATGCTAGGTCTAATCTAGATCTAATTAAGAAATTCCTCTTGGATTATGAACTGAAACCGGCCACGAACCAGGGATGTCAAACTGTTTTCACAAAAAAAAAGTTGGAAAATTTCTTCTGACCCCAGTGACCCCCCCAGTCCTGTTACCTAAGGGTAGGACAATTTTAAAAAAAAAAAAAAAAAAGGGTTTTCAAGCTTGCTACAATTATACGTTTTCCCTGTTTTGAATGAAGTTTGCAAGTTTTCACAAGATCCTGGGACAGGACAATAAAATTATTTAACTAGCTGAAATTCCAAGAACTAAAAATATCTCACTGGCAGTGCCATCATCATAATCATCGAGCGTAATTCGATAAGATCTATCTCTAGAATCTCTAGATCTAGATCATGAGCAGCTGCCTTCTAACTCTTTGTCTTTCTAAGATCATGGATACATTATGTGTTGTTGTCAGAACTTGTGCCGATTTTCTATCAACAACGCGCACACGACCATTCGATTGCATGTTAAGTGTGAGAAAATAAGTGCTACGACCTTCGATCTTGATCTTCAAACGGCCGCCGAACAACAGTCCGGCTATCGCCCGGGGTATGTCTAGTATGAGGATAACTCTTCAGTACTTCCGGTTTCACTGTCATCGTGCAAAAAATTTGTATCGCAAATTATTAAATATTATGAAACCGCGATTGTCTCATGAGTAGGAAAGTTCCGATGTCCGGTGTCGACGAAAAGTATCACAGGGCACAGTTCCGGCTCAAACTTCATTCGTCGGGCGCGTCGTTTTCAGATTTTTCTCAAGCTGGAATTTTTTTAAAATGTTCGCCCAGAACTCGGGTTTCCTAAACCAGAGGAGTCAGATCGCTGTGAAAAAAAAAAAACGGAATTCCGGTTTTAACCGGAAAAAGGGCATCTCTGATGCAAATGAAGACCAAGGGGGAAGAACCATACACATCATTTTTCACACATTGGAGAAAACTTAACTTTAGTCGTAAAAATTTCTCTGCTTTTTGTTCATTGTAGTTACTGATTCTCAATCATTGTTTTGGAAACAATGGCTGTTCCTTCTCATTTTTTTAGGTAGAATAGCTCCGACTCAGAATTAAAACCTAATCATGGATCATAACCTTGAAATTATCAAAAAATAGACATCTATTGCTTTTATCCCTTAGTCTTCAAATATCTTGCCAAATAGAATGTACAGCAAAATGCAAAACGAAAACTTAACACTGTTACTGATGCTACTTTCCTTTTTCAATTTTTATTTTTTTAAACCCTTGGATGTAAATTATTTGGCTGAGATGGTCATCTTTGATGGTGATAAATAAAGCATTCGATTAAATATATTTTACAAGTGAAAGGAAATAGTTTTCATGACTGTCACATTTCTTAGCAATTTTTATGTGGCATTTTCTCTCTCGGTACTATTCTTGTTTTAGGTGTAGAGCAGGTACCAATGATCAAGGTAGATCAGTCCTCTTTGTTTGTTCAATTCCTCTTTATCACCTCAGTGTGTGCAGACTGAGTGATTGCTGGTGTGTATGCTATTGAAAGTGGTGGAAACTCACCTGAGGAAGAAGCATAATCACTTCCTGCTTCATTGTCATGTCGTTTCAGACCCTCTTGGATCCACCTAGCATAAACGTCGTCCAGAAACTCATAGTCGAAGGTGATCTGATAGTCCAGTCGCTCTGGGTTCTTCTCTTGGCCGTAGCTCAGACATCTGTCGAAGACACGCTGGGCCACCTCTGTAGGACACACAATCGTAATCAAAGTTGTAATCACAATAAAAGATCTACTCTGGTGATCCGTCATACTTTGAAAAATGAACAGTAAAAATATTCTTTCAAAAAAACAAGCAAACTATATAATGCATATGTGTTCAGAAAACCTCGGAAATGTGAACGGCATTGCCTTTCTGGAACTGGTTTTGAGGCCTTAGATCAATTCTAAGTTTTATCAAGGTATAGCAAACTTGACAGGGCCTAATCAGGGACTTAAGAGTGAAAAAAAAAAGGATTTTGAACTTGAAATCAGGGGTAATATTTAGAAGTGATAAATTTATAAGCCATTCCTTTGACAAAACATGCTAACGTCTGAAACTTGTTATTATAGAAAAGAATAGTGATAAATAGCCCTTGCCTGAACATGATCGTGGGGAAAAAAATCTTAGATTTGCCAGTACATGGTCATACACTGATTAAGTTTTTATCTTCTCCTAGGATTAGGCCAGATTAACAAAGTGAATATCATTATATGTCAATAATGAAATCTTCAAATCACTGAGAAAATGATACTATGTGAACTAAAAGATCTTGTTAATGCTTTCTTCTCAAGAGCAGAGTGAAATAAAACTATGGAATACTACAAAATATATCTTGATCTGAGTTGGCCAAAGACACCCTAATTTGGCCCGATCTAAGTCTAAATGTTGTAACAGTAGTGGGTTGCATTCCCGGGCTGTTTTCAGAGCTATATACATCCAAAACAATACCTCAGATAGAAACAGCAAAACACTCAATTCCAAATTCCACAATTTCTGAAGATCTAGATCTTGGTTATACCACAGCACTTAATGACAGTTGCATGTCCTAAACTTCTACAATCCATTAAGTGGGCATCAGCAATTCATGAAAATTTACCATTATCAGACAAACAAAAAATCTCCCATTGTTGTTGTCGGTGTTATCGTAATTTAACATAACTGGACAGGATATCCAAACTGGTTTTAGTTTTTTTCTTTCATGTCAGGTCTGGGACATCACACGGAACTGCATAAACCTTTCCCTCATTACTTTTCACCAAATATATAGAGAGAAACTCTAGAGATTGACACTGTCAGAGTACAGTCAGTCCTCACAGCAGTAAACAGGTAAACACCAGATGAGGAACTCAGAGTGACAATGAGCGTAGGTGACCTCTCGAAAATGAGTCATTCGTCATAACATTACACAAATATGTGTTGTGATTTGCTATTCACACTGTGTGCAAAGCGTTACAGGACTGCATCATACAAAGCATTACAAAATTTCATTGACAGTAACTGTGGACAGTACAACACCGAGCCAAATTAAACGCGTAGATCTTATACACAATAACATTAAGGTTTATCAACGAAAAGTTACAATAACTTTACAGCACACCAACCTGGCATTTTCTTGATCAGTCTACGCATGGGTGTCTCCAGGTAACCAGTCAAAGGATCCCTTGTTGTATTCCGCAGAGCGTCTTTCCACACTGATGAATTCACAATGACCATGGCTACGTTCCTGTCAACGACACAACCTTGTATGAAAACTAAAGTAAGAGAGGTTGTTTGAGACAAGAATGACAAAACAAGGGTGAAAAATAGAAGAAAAACCGTAATGCAACTTCTCCTGTATGAGAATAAAGCAATGTATGACTAGCTTTAATTTCTGATGCTTGGGTACATGACATTGAACAAGGGATTCAGAGAATGAATAATTCTAAACATAACACACTTTCTTATATATTCTGTACCTTCATTTTTTCTACTTATAAGATATTTTTCAATAAATTTGTTTTTCTTTTTTTTTTTATAT
>JBCAUA010000001.1:6292614-6309453 GCA_038406235.1 Peronia verruculata | reverse complement strand
CTATCTATCTATCTATCTATCTATCTATCTATCTATCTATCTATCTATCTATCCATCTATCTATCTATCTATCTATCGATTGATCGATCGATCGATCGATTGATCGATCGATATAGATAAACCAACTACAAAAACGGCAGTGTCTATGTTTATTTTCTTTAAAAAAAGAAGAAGAAGAAGAAAAAGAAGAAGAAATAGACATAACCCTAAGGTCAGAGTGACTTGGTAACAGACTTGCTCTCCCACATACTGAAATATGACACAAAGTCCATGCGATCCCATTTGTCTCTGAAACGTCCTGGACTAACAGAAATTTCTTCAGAGATTTAATCAAATCTGATGAATGCTTCTCTCAAAAAAATTGCTAACCACGTTTAGTTTCATATTTTCCCAAGAAGTTGAAGACAAAAACAAAAAAAAGTACTTGTTTTTATGAAAGAACTGCCACGAATATTCAAATTTTCTTCCTCTGAATCAAAGCTCCTCTGAAATATTGCCCATCATCTAGGAGTTTTTTGTTTTTTTTTTTTAATGATCGACAGGAGTGGTAGCCCCTTTCCCTTTCCTCGTGAAAAGACGAGAGGGGATGGAGGAAAAAAATCCGAGTCATAGATTGCCAGAGCGATTATCTGAACAATTTCTTGCTTTGACGTGAAATGACAACTTTGCCAATTTTTGTAATCTAGATGGACAGTGGTGGGGAAAAAAAGGAGAATAAATCTGCTTCTGTTTCCTGTCATTTCCGCCAGGTCCGTGTCTGATGTGTAAATATTGTTTGGTGAAGAAATAAACAAGACAGGCAGGAATTCATGTGATGGGGGATCTAGTAGGAGCTGGGACGGTGGGGGAGGGGTGCAGGGATAGAGAGGTCGGGGTGGAGATCGAGAAAGTTGAAAGAGATGGCAGAGTGAAATGGAGTGGATGATGGAGGTTAAAACGAGGAGCGACGAGAAAAAGTTGTGTGTGTGTGGGGGGGGGGGGGGAGTCCAGAATGTGTAAAGAGAATATGAGGAGGAATAGAGTATGAAAAATGAGAAGAGAGGACCTGGATCGTCCAAGATTAGACATAAACAAGGCTCAGAACGAAACACAATGCAGACGAAATTGGACTCCAAAGGTATAGAACATAATGAACAGCGCAGGACAGAGTTCTGATGTACGAGTGCTGGGCCCTTCAGATGTCGTTGTTTTTGTTGCTTGTGTAAAATTATTTGTTTTCTTGATTTCTAGTTCTTCAGTTTTATATGAACTTTCGATTGCACGCTATTTTGAAGCATCTCGACCAAGCTTGCAATAAAAATAATAGAAAGAAATTGTATAGTGAAGGACAATACTAGACAGTTCTATTGACGTGTTACATAGTTTGTAAATTGTAAATAAGACATCAAAGCGGCAAAAAATATCGGGTACAATAACTTGAAAATTGTTGTATTAACATTGTTGTTTCGTAATATGAGAATATTATTATTATTATTATTATTATTATTCCATGTCATTATTTTATATATGACATGCCCATGGGTGTCCTTGATTTCATTTCCGTATTGCACATAAATCACAACCCATTCTTTGAGTTGAAAGCCAAAATTGGGTGTTATATTGCAGCTATCCACGAAGTTTGAATGAAGTAAAAGCCACAATCATAAAGCACGATATAGAAAGATAAATACATGTAATGGTATTAGTATTCTGTTTTGCAATTTGTTGGATGTCTCTAGCAATATGAACAAGACAGCAAAATATTTTATCATTAAAAAAAAAAATGCATAGTTATCGAAACACCTTGTAAAAAGTTGCAATTTTACACCTGGCAGCTATGTTTTGAACGTACGTGTATTTTGAATTGATAAGCCTGGAACAACAAAGGTTAGTCATAAACAATGGGTTTTCGACGTCAATGAAATTACATGTTCTTGGAGTCAGTTAAAGTAGTAGCAGCGAAAAGTAAGGGAAATAACAGCTTCAGCACAGCTAAGACAGATGTGTTGACTGGAGGCGCGACTATTGAAAGAACGTTTCATGGTTAAGAATTAGCAATTTGAAGCTGTCAACTGTCAGGTCTATATACGTCTTTGGTCCCCTGGAGGCGGTTATCTCGAGATCAGATTTAAGGAAAGATCAAAGCTAACGCAAGCAAAGCAGTAATTTTTGTTTTTCTTGTGTGCTAGATTTATTGCATAAATCTGTTCTGCCATTCAGATGAAGACGGACTGTTTACGTGTTTAGATTGTTCTGACAAGTACACGGAAATAGTATCTTTAACGTATTCAGTTACTTGTGTGTTTATAGAAGTATATCTTTTAATTATGATAAAAATAAAAATGAGAAGAAATAAAAGATTTAGACAAACATAACAAAACACAATAATAAGGATAATAGTAATAATAATAATAATTCACCTTTCTCTACATCTATTCAATACTCACAAACATTTTTTTTTTAATTTAATAAACGTTTGTGCCAAATCAAGAAAGGCTTCAATAGTTATGTTTAGACAAAATGGTTTCATTCCTTTCCCATCTTTTTTTTTTTTTTTAAAAACATACAGAAATCTCAGTGAATCATTACATGTAAAGGCGATTTTAAAGGGAAGGAAAGCGAGGCGTTAAACTTGGCTGAAAATGAAGCAGGACATTTCTGACAAATCGATAGGATTTGTCAGATGGGGAATTTTTGGCCTGTAATTATGGCATTTCACAGTCATGATTTGACAACTAGTCCTCTTTGCTTTGTACAACTAGGCCTATTTATGAGTCTGTTTATTTCCAGTTCCATAGTAATGTCACAGAGCCATGTTTAAGGATGGTATTAGGTTTTATTGAGTTCACGTTGTGATTACAATATTACTTGTGAGTACAATATTAATTAGATTTTTTTAAACTGAATTTGATTTTTTTTGGTTTACTTTTTATACAGGACTGAACAAAATTGTTGTGTCGGTCCATTATTTTATAAATGTTTTTCAATTTTACCAGCGTTTAACTCGGGTAGTAATTCAATGTATTTTTATTCATCTTAAAAAACAGTGAAATCATACGCTTTGCTCAGACATTTTGTTAATGAAAACTTGCATTGTTGGCAATGCCAAATTATAATATCAGTATGTAAATGTGAATGATGTTCATGCTTACTGAAAACTCATTACTAATTTGAAGTGTAGTGTAAGAAGTCTGATGTCCAGCGCATACCAGAAATGAGTGCTTAGATAAATGCCTTCACTGCCTGTAGACAATAATACCTCTAAAGATCTACGCTTTGGGAGACAAGGGTGCAGATAGAAAAGACAGTATAGATTTTATCAAAGCTACAAAATGTCACAACATCATAGCAACATCTTTAACATTGGAATATTCATGACAAAAACAAGAGACGTGACTCCAAGCAATCTGAACTGTGTTTATATTCAAATCAAGTGTGTGATTGTATCTCTCTCCCTCTCTCTCCTTTCATTCTCCCCCCCCCCCTTCTTTTGCTGTCTCTCTCTCTCTCTCTCTCTCTCTCTCTTCTGTCTGCCTATAGCCATGTAGGCAGTGCGTGAGTAGCATCTTTAAATTCATCGAAACTCCAGCGGCTCCTAGAATTTCGGGACATCTGATTGGTCGGGAGCCACGACGCCATGCCTGCTGAGCTGTTTGCCCATTTCTATCCTACGTAAATGCTCAGACCCTCTCCCATTACATAATTTAGATTAGATCTCTATTATTTTAGGCCTAGCATATCCCGTTTCTCTTCCCCTCTCTCTAACTTTCTGTTCTAATTTTTTTTTTTTTTTTTCTGCTTCTCGTTTTACATGACTCTGATCCTATTCATAAAACAGTAATACAAATTCAACATGATGCATCTGGAAAGCAAACTCTTGCATAGTAATGCACTGATTGATGCACCATGAAAAATCCTCCATCGGGTCCGCCTTCCCCCTCCTCCTCCCGTCTCCCTGTCTTTCTGTCATTCCTCTGCCTATATCTCTCATTCAATTATTTAAAATACCCATCTCTTCTGCTTTGTTACTTTTTCTTTCTCTTTTTTCGACTTTCTCATTTGCCCTAGTGCTTCTCCCTTCTCTGTTTCCTTCCTTCTCTCTCTCTCTCTCTCTCTCTCTCTGCCTCTCTCCTTTGCCTGTTCCTTCCTATTCTTTCTCTCTCCTGCTTGATGGTCAGTTTGAATATAATCTCTCTCTCTCGCGCTCTCTCTCTCTCTCTCTCTCGATGATGATGATGATCTTGGCGAGTTTGATGATGGTCCTATCACTCTTTCATAGACACGTCAACATGTCTTGAAGGCATTTGCAGCTTGCTCTCTATCTTCTTTTTATATCATTATGATTTCACCAGAGTATCTCCTGAATGCGAGCTGGTGAGTCATAAGTTTATGTGTGACTGGACGGCACGACAGGAGAAAATATGCAGTCTCATTAACACCTACGCCTATAGATACACAAACATCTCAGATAACACTCTTTTGTCGATCACATGACCCGTTTCCAGAGAGAAGATGGACATTCTGAGAAAGATCTAATGACCCACATTAGCAGCTATCTAGTGTTAGAAAAGAGTCTTCGCCGGGGCTTCGTATTGAATCGAACGGGCAAAGAGAGTTACAGAATTGGAAGCCAAAGCGATCAAAATCTGTTGCCAAAGAGGGCGCCATTTCCCATCATCTCTCTGAGCCTTTGTTTCCTGCCGATCGCAAAAACCCCCAGCGCTTCCCACTGCCATTGATGGCCGGCACAAAATGCTAGTGATTAGGATGGGGAGGAATCGCCCCCATGTGGGGTTCAGCCCTGTTATTTGGTCCCAGCAGGAACAATTGAACTCCTGAATGGCTTCTCGCTGGAGTATAGAGACTTCGATCGTCTCTCCCAATTGATGATTAACTTTGTTCATTTCGATTTTTCTCTTTTCTGTTTTCTTCTTTTCGAGATGGAGTTGTTGTTTTAAATCCCGAACTTCAACAGTTGGTTTTTCTATCACGATGGCTTAAGCTAAAGCCCTCATGAGAAGAGGATCCACTCACTTGTTCCAATATTGAAAACCTCAGTGCCAATCTCCACTTCGACCTTAACTTCTGAGAGCGTCTTTCACAAAGATACTCCATGTTAAAGTATTTGGGTTTTCCAGAATTGAATCCATTTAACGGCATAGATCTAATGTTATTAAAGTATATGTTTTGAAACACTCACAGGATTAGAATAACAAATACACCGCAAAACGTTAGAGAATATTAGAAGAAATCACAAAATTCTAATACATTCCCACAAAATTCTAATACATTCCCTCTGTCATTAAGAGAAATTACAATATGTTCAGTGGTAATGATATCCTCCATTCATAACTCATATTAAATTCATTGCTCATGAAGTTAAGAGTACAGCAGTTTAAAACACTCTATTCCATTCAAATTCATTCTCCGGAGGACAGCTTTTGATAGCTGATAGCGTTTCTCAAAGTTTTCCGTGAGATTAAAGTGACTGTTCCACAAGACATTTGATTCAGATTAAAGTAAGCTTTTGAAATTCCACTTTGATAAGAAACATCGATGACGCTCCGTGGTTCAATTCTTTCTTATGATAACAGCTGTGATTATCTCATGTAGTTTTGATCACGTAGGTTAAAAAAAAAAATAGAGAGATGAGCAACTGCATGAATGGATTGATTGATGGATTGATGGGTGGATGGATGGATGGATGGATGGATGGATGATGGATGGATGGATGGATGAGTGGATGGATGGATGGATGGATGGATGAATGGATGGATGAATGGATGGATGAATGGAAGGATCGTGGACGGACGAATGGATGGATGCATGCATGCATGTATTCATGGATGGGTGCATAAATGGATGGATGCATGGATGTGAATAGATAGATGAAGAGGCGAATGCATGTATGGATGCATGGATGAATGGATGGATGAATGGATGGATGGACATATGCTTGGATGGATGAATGGATGAATGAACAGATGCTTGGATTGATGAAGAGATAGAAGGACAGATGCACGGATGAATACGCAAAGATACAATGGCCGATTCAAAGTTAACGTGATCTCATTCACAACGTCTGTTTTCTCACTATAACATCTGTTCCTGACTATAACGTCCGTTTGTCTGTCCTTTGAGCATTAAAGAAGAGCACTGAAGACAAGGAAATAAAATAAACAAACATGTCCATGCAGGGATGCGGCGAGAAGGCCAGGTCAAAATCTAACAGGCTCAGATCTGCTCACAACCGTCATGTGTCAAGCTGGATAGCATGCAAACATGTGGTATTAAGTCGGGAGTTTCACGTCAGTCAATAAACAGGTCAGACATACCCGATTGGACATTTTACCGGAACCAGATTCTTTTTTACTCGACGAGACCGAGGTTAGAGCCTGTGCCCTGTGTTTCATCTGTTTTCTCTCTTAATGTCAGGCAGTCATCGAAATGGCGACCGGGCAACATGGTTCCAGAGAGGTTGGAGCTGGAGCTATTGGGTACACTCCTGTTTGTGGGGGTGGATGATGTGGAGCCGTTGTATACTTCACCTACATGTAAACTAAAAATCATGAAATACATGTATTCATGTGTAGTGTAGTTGTTTGTGATAATATAATTCTTCAGTGGTTTCAATAACTTTTCGGGAGTGCTTGAGGAGACGTGTTGAACTGTATTTCCTATTCAAATGAAATGAACCTATAGATAACGAAATTACTCTGTGCAATAAATGTTTTTTTTTTCTGATTAGGACAGCTTATAATAATATTTTTACGGTATACTGTATCCATATTTATATATAGACTGGATTGTATTCCCATCTCTCGTCTGATCTGCTCAATGTGAATCCGAACGGTCAACTTTAAAAGACAAAATGATACTATTAGCATTAGTAACGCAGAGAATTATGGTAAAATGGCATGTTTTACATAATCACGACAGCAATACCCCCCCAAGAATGACAGTTATCTGATATGTTTACTTGAAGTTAAAAACAGTAATATGGTATACAGGTTTAACTGGAGAAACATGCGGAAAAAGATATCAATAAAAATAATAACAAAGAGTACTATAAATAGTCACATACACAGATAAGATGCCGATATAATCTCCGAAGAATAGAGTAAATAAAATAAAATAGTAATAAAATTACATAATATTGTTTTTTTAACCTTTTGCTCTGGGTTTTGATGTTGGTTTATATTCCCAATAACAATGTTCCCAATAACTGGAATCCCAACAGGACAAGACTCCCATTCAAAGATTTCTGATCATTAGGAAGCTTCTTTGACATTCTATTCTTGGGCAAAATTACAGCCTCTTGTCACAAGTCATTCTTGAAGCCAGTAATAAAAAATAAAGACGAAATATCCTTTGCTCTCGCACATAGTATAATATACATGCTCTCTTCAAACACACAGAATATCGACTAGTTTTAACCTTCTCAGCTCAGTGTCTCGAGTTCCTGCTACTGATTTTTTTTTAAGCACCATTCTCCACATCACTGAGACGTATACGTTTGAAACAAAGTATCTTTATCTTTATTTTCTTTGATTCTTCTCCCCCCCCCCCCCCCTTTGTTTCTTTCTGCTCTCTTTTCTTTTCTTTCTTTCCTTCTTTCTTTCTTTCTTTCTTTCTTTTTTCTTTCTTTCTTTCTTTCTTTTGTGTTCCTTTTTCTGTCCTTTTTTCCCCTTCCCACTTTCTTAATTTGTACAGCAATTCCTAAATCAGTCAGCAGGCGATGTTGCTTTTGTTGTTTTTGTTGTTGTTGTTGTTTTTCTTTTTTAAGCGTTTACACTTCCCTGCTTGTTTTTGTTTTTCCTCTTTCCGTCGTCTCTCGCAGATGGATGCCTTGGAGCAAATTCCATCTGCCAATGGAGAAGTACCTGGCACTGAGGCATTTGCTGAAAGGGCACCCGCCACTTCTGTCCTTCACGCTTTCTCTACACTTGGTTTTTTTTTTCCTAGACATTTCAGCCAGCTATGATTTGTTTCCTTAACCTATATGTTGTATGTATTTATCTGAGCTTTTCGAGATAGGAGATTCAATTATTTATTGCCGTTTCAATTATGAGAAGTAATTTGTTACTATTTCCTCCTCCTCTGTTTCTTCTTTCTTTCTTTCTTTCTTTCTTTCTTTCTTTCTTTCTTTCTTTTTTTTTCTTTCTTTTTTCTTTTTTCTTGTGTTCTTTCTTTGTGCTTTTCTTTTCTAGCTTGTATTTATTTATTCACATATTATCTACTTATTCTTGGATTATTTATTCATCTATATATCTATTTTCCATTGTTTGAAATCTGTTCTTTCAGTCAATTTGTTTTTGTTTGCTTTTTGTTGTGTTTTCTATTATTATTATTATTATTATTGAGGGAAGTGGATTGTTGTTAAAATGGCGTTGTTGTCGTTACTTGTCGTTACATCTTTTATTACTTTCTCTCACTTTCGAGGCTACTGTTACCAGTTGACACTGATTGCTACTATATAAATAAAGCTTCAGATTTTAAACACTTACAAAGTAACCATATCAAGAACAAGCAAAAAGATAAACATTGATATAATTTCCCACTGAAATCTATAGTCTGATCTGTACACCAACCACACAATCGAATCGTCCATTGCACATGTCTGGTTTTAGACCACTCCTTTAGGATATGGACACTCTCTGTTTCGTCAATTGGATAGGAAATCGCATGCTGTATACTTTCTTTGATCGATTATATTATGTAAATTCTTCTGAAAATTGGAATATTCCTTTACTTCTGTTTTTTTATTTTTTTATTATTAATCATTTTAATAAAATAATCTAACTTTTTCTTCCCTTTTCTGGGCATATGAGGTACAAAATAAGCACTGTAAAGAAAGAAAGCAAATCGCTTTTGCACTTTTTTATTTCAAACACGTGAAAAAAATGAACAAACAAACCAAAGAAACAAAGTTTCCAAAAATAAAAATAAAAAAATAAAAAAAGGATAATGATAAGAAGAAAACATTTTCATTACTGGTACGTCTTCATTTTCTTAGAGTTGTTCGTTGACCATTCGTCAGAAGAAACGGGACCAAATCAGTGAGCTCTTTTGTCTTTACAATGCTTGCTACATGCCCAGCACCTACAGTTATCTCTTGTGCTCAGTAAAGGAAAGTAATTGGACCTTGCAATAAAAAAAAAGTGACTTGTTAAAATGGCTTTCATCTTGCCTCATCTGCAAACCTCGGCCCTTGCTGTTTATAAATCAAGGATGGACATGCAGTCATAGTATTTGCATAACTGCGTGGAACAATCATATTATTCATAAAATGAACACCTTTCCTGAAACTAGGCCAAAGATAGTACAGTATCTCTGCTATCTTTGGGCTATGGTGACATCTGTTATCTTTCCAATCTCCTGCCTGCCTTGTGTTCTTTCGTAGCAAAATCCACCTGGCGATCCCGGGATGACCAGTGCTTTTATACATTTTTAAATTGCCATGTAATTGGTTGAGGGAGTCAAAGGTGCCTGTGTGTTTGCTGGCGTGTGTGACTATTACCGTGTATGACACCAGTGTTGGCTATTAAATTAGATAGCGATGTTCTTCCTTCAATGTGTTACATTGCACACTGACATCCAACGTTAGATTTCAAGCTTTTAATCAACAAATTGCCTCTTATGTACAAAGGATTTTCGTCTGTTCCCACATACTCTAGACACAATATTCTGTGCATGGAAAAGGTATTGTGAACCAACAATCAAAATTTAATTGATGTCTCTTTCTTTCCCTATTTCGATTTATATTTTAATATACATATATAAATAAATAATCGAGATGTCATCGGTCAGTCATAGAAAAGGTGACTTTGCTGTCTTTTGATCGTGGTGTATTTGTTAGGCTGACTGAAAATTTATTTGGTTATTCCTCAGGAGCTTTATCAATAAGTAAACTGAATATATGGATGAATCTTGAATAAATGGATACAACTTGAATAAACGGATAGATTATGAATCATCCAATATGCACACCTTATAATATCGTTTTTGTGGAAAAAGGCCGATGTCTTTGCAGTCTTAAGCAATTTGCTTTTGTTAAAAATGTGTTTCCACACTTCAAAAATTAACTTTAAAAAAAAAAAATAACAAAGTATAATAGAACAAACGTAAAAATAAAAAATTTAAAAAAAAAAATAATCGTTCCACCCTTTATCAGACCTGTCGTGAAAATTCGAGATGTATGGTTTTATAGGAATAAACCGATGCTTAATCATACAAAACAGTTTGATTCATCATTGCATTCATTCATTGACTCATCCACTGGGAAAAAATGGATGGATGAAGAGAAATATCCTGTCTTTTCTGCTATGGAAAATGTGTATTTCTTTCATCTTCTTTTCTGCTTCAGGAAAGGCAGTTTGACCTAGCGGGATTTTCCTCTCTGGTGGCTGGTACGGCTTAATATTTTTGTAACTGAGGAAGCTACTGTAATTACAAAAGGATATAATGAATTAATGTAATAGGAGTAAATATGATAGTGTTAAGTCGTGAACACCTCCATGATTTCCGTTTGTGTTTATCTGAATGGAACAGTATTTAGGGCTGTTTACTTACCGATGAAGGATGTGGGAAGATCTCACTTGCCGATAGTTCTACACTTCAAATTTTCGCACAAAGCAAAGATGATTGAACTTTCAAAAATGAAAGGGACAGACAGTACAATTATATAAATGAACGAAAAAAACATTTTTTTCAGTAAAAAATCTCTGTATAATATTTGTATGTGAGAAAGGGAGAGAGAGAGAGGGGGGGGGGGGAGACAATATAAAAGGTTTGACAGAGAGTGGAAAAGAAAGAGGAGAGGGGAGGCAGATTGTGAGCAAGAAAGTAGAGAGGGATAGAGAGAAGAGGAGGGAAAAATAACTAGTGGGTATTCTCAAAGAGACATCAGGCAATCCGAGCATCTTGCAGGCTCATATTTCTTTTTCGGAATACAAGAAATGGTGCGATAAACAAGATGAAGCACTGGCCGTCGGCGATCTCTGTTACCCCCTATTAGCCAGTCAACTTCGTTTCTTCCCCCGTCCCCGCGTAATTGTTTGATTTGTATCCCGGGCACTGATACCAAACTCGACTTGCCTTGTAAATGTCTGCATTTCGGACCATTTGCGGTCATTTGTGGGCATTTCACGTCCGAAACGGAGGCTCTTCGGGCGACAATTCCGGTAATGCCAAGTGACACCTCTCGCGCGGCTGCGCTCTCTTGATGGGATTCCAGCCAGTGACCGTCGGTGATTGCGTGCCCCTGTCCGCCGAGAATTACAGTCCGATCTTTTGTTTAGAGACTTCTCGTGCGAGCTACTCAATTATTTACTGCCAAGGAGTGAGAATCTCCCTTGATCTGGGCGTTCTACAGGAAGAAGCGCCGAACCTTGGATTTCACAAGTCGCCTGTTTCTGTTGATCTTGCAAATGGAAGGCGGTTTGTATTGTTAATGCTTTGGGAATCCATCGAAACGCAAGGCGAAGTTAGTAGAAAATGCGGTTTTCTCAAGGTGTGGAAGACCCTCTTGCTTAGCTTCGCGTAAGTGGTGCACCGGACCAGTTTTTTTGTCATTTGTGTTTGGAAGTGGAGCGAAGATAAGAATGAATGCCAATACGGAGATTAGCTACATTAATTATTTTGAACTTCCTAGCTCTGCCGTGAAGAGGAAAAACATGTCTATTGTAGTGTGAAATTGTTGTTGTAATCGTTGCCGCTGTTGTTGTGACTGCAATTGTTAAAGTTTTCATTGCCCCCCCCCCCCCTATTGTCTGAACGTTTACACTGGCTTGTATTCAGCATATTTCACTGTGTATCAACGTCAATAGCAATATTGTATTGCTATGTATCACCAATTTGTGCAAAACACATTTGTCATGTCCAATGAAAAAAAAAATGTGTTCAACACAGCCAAGACAGAGATCCTCCTCCATCACTTGAAGCAGGTATGACATTGACGCCAATATACTCTGTCAAAGTTGAAAACAAAATATATAGAGCCAGGAACCCGATTCAAGCTCTTTTCTTAGCCATATCAGAAACAAAATCCAATCCTAGTTTCTTTGCACGAACAGTCTGTAGGAAACCAATACAAAGGAAATAGCGTCATTTTTTAAAATTCCATTTATTTCCCCCAAATATTTCCAGTTTTACCAAAAACGATTTTATTCTAGGGTTGGACAATTTGGAAACACGGGTCTGAGTGCATTTAGGTAATGTCACTGCAGATATGTACTCAGAAGGATGTTAGCTCCATTAATGACAGTTTACTTATAACAGGATTCGAACAATGATGGATACGTTGGCTTCCTCTCATTATTTCTTCACCACAGCTTCCATTTGTATGCGACCAATCTTGTCTGTTCCTTAGTTTGTTTTGTTGTTGTTGTTGTTGTTGTTGTTGCTGTTGTTGTTGTTGTTGTTGTTGTTTGTTGTTGTTGTTGTTGTTGTTGTTGTTCGTTTGTTTGTTTATTGTTGCCGTATTTTTGCCACAAGTTTTTTTGTTTTTTTTTAAAGAAAAATTGACTCTATTTTGCTTCATGGATTTATTCATTTTTTCCATTTCTTCCTTTATGTATGTATTGCGAGGAAATGTTTCTTAGCAGTAATGAGCAACATTCTCCCTTTGCCCAATTATTTTGATCACAGCCAAAATGTTATGACAAACGAGAGTATTCCTCTCTCCTCCCCCTCCTCCCCCCCCCACCCCCCACATCCCTAGCCTCTCAGCATCTTCGAACTGCTCCCGGATTCTCTGGCCACGTCATACAGTTTAATATGAGAGAATCTAATTTCTTTTGCTCTGTATCTTCTGTCATCTCCAATGGTCTGCAAAGCTGATCTACTATGGGAGTTAATGGACAGCTCTATGACTGACTGCCATTGGTATGTTTTGAGAGTGAGAGTTACAACAGTGTGTTTTTGTGTGTCAATATGTGGTATATGTAATAGTAAAAGTCTCGCAATGTTCTAAAAAAATGTTTATTTACAAAATTACCTCATCTCTGACATTATCATGTTTTTTTTTTCCCATGTTTTTCATAAAACCATAGCTTGAGATGATGCAGAAACTGAAAATGATAAGAGAGAGAGAGAAGTGATCATCACTAGGGCCGCAGAAGAGGGATGATGCGCCTATTGGTCGTCAACATCACGTATCGGAATTAAGGGCTAACTGTTTGCATACAGACTAATCGTGTTTCCACAAATAACACGAGCGAAGCCCGAGAGCTTTTGGTCAAGTCCTTGTGTTATCACTGACGCTTCTCAGCTGTCAATGCGTCCACACATGGAAAAGCAAATCCGACAGATTTGGAATCTTTCTGCTGAAAAAGCTGCTATTCCTTCCTGATGGAGAATTATATTAAAGTGCCACAACTGACGTCTCCTTGTATCGATTGTGAATAGAGATGACGGAAAACTATGAGGCCCAGACGGTATATTTACACAATATCCGCTCCTCCTAGCGCCAGCCCAGCCCTCCTCCACGAGTCTCCTCTCGCCATTCGCTCCCAGCAGCTCGCTCTTCAAGTCCCTGGCCTAGGCAATATCTCAGCAATATCCTGGCAACAAGTGGCCCGCCTCAGATTAATTTCTCGCTCTGCGTCGCCCACTTAAGCCCGACAAAACAAAGAATCAATCAATGCGTTCGCAACTGGCGTTATCAACTTCTCTCTCCCTGGGACTTCGATAACATTGTCCGAGCCAGATCGTGGTTCTGTCGGCCATCGGTCACTAGAGCTCGCAACAGTAGTTGTCTGTTTATTATAATTACCGACAAACTATTGGCCCATTTGGAACTACCACAGTCCAAAAATACGAGTGTGATATCTTAATATGTGTCACTGAAACAGACATTTTGAAAAGAAAAGGAAGAGGACCACCACAATCGTCTCCAACATAAAAATGAGACGGGCGCCTGGTTCAGCAGTTGACAGGTCTGACTTGACAACAATCGGAATATATTATCAGAGACAGAAGTCCGTGACCTTTTTTTTTTTTTTTAACAGTTAAGAAATCGAGTTCAACAGCAGAAATAAATAATTATTTTAGCAAGAGTTTAAACAGGGTTTTAATTCCTTTCAAAGACTTAAAGATCATATTTCTAAATGATGCCATATTATTATGCAGTGTGCATCAAAATGCTATCAATGTTGTAAATCTAATTCTAATATCTCTGCTTCCACACGTTTCCGTTAAGAAACAACAACAAACAAACAGAATACATCTTTATAATTCCAATATCTCAATGAAGAAAGAGTTTGCTTAGAGTTTTCTGAGGCATTTCGAGGTCGGTCACACGACCAAGGGATTTTTTTTCCTCACATGCGCATTTGTGTACAAGCTTTGCGCACGTCGGGCAGTCCTTGACGAATGATGAGCATCTAAATACGCTTTCAAATATAAACAAACCCATGTGTGAAGGTTAGGCCTTCGGTCATGTGACCGACCTCGAAATACCTCATTCGCTCTCTATCCTATAACACCTTGATAAAATGCAGACGATCTGAACATTACTTCATTTCTAATGTTTCAAGCTTTTATTTTTGTTTTTCTTTGTCTGCATTTAAAGAAAACTAGAGAAAAACAACAACAACAACAACAAAAACCCCACAACAATCGTGCTGCTAGAGACTCCTTTAATAAAGTCCACTGGCAGTCCAGGCAAACTCCAGCTATTGTTGCGACACTATCTAGTGCTTACAGAAACAGTATGCCTTTGAGTTCAAATGAACCAAATGTCATTCACGGTAAGGTTTATGGAAGAACATACAAATTTTAAGGAATGAAAAAGAGAGGATTCTCTAGTAAAAGGACTTTACTGCTGGGTTTTATTGCTATATAGTCAAACTTTCGGCGTTCGACGCCCTCCTTATAATATGTGAAAATGTTGCCCAATAGAAATAATAATATAAACCCTCTTAAAAATACAGATTTATCCATTAAGAATTTATTCTTATGATCCGGAACACAATACACATAATTGTCATATTAATGTGGCCCAAAGGTCTTAATTTCAATGTGTCCGATTTAAAACTGAGGAAGTAGGAGAAGCAGTAATATTTTTTACTCCACTGCTCCGTAAGTGATAAATGATTTCATAGTTCTAAGAATTATTAATAGTCATATGTCAGAGCAAATGGAAATCAACTCGGTCTGATATTCATGCGATAAGGCCTGCGGTTGTTACCAAATGCTTATGTGCTAAATTTGTTTATCAGAAGAACGACCAACTTGTAGTCCTATAAACAGTTCGGAATAAATCATGCAGCAGCAAGCGTATTGTATAACTCTTCTGTGACTCAGGAAAAAAAAAAACAAACCCAGACATATTTAAATCTAAACAATTTACCACTAAGCTGACCACACCTCGTTTAATATAGTCTTCGTTTTTTAATTTTTTTTTTTTAACCTATCTCTCGCCATGCCTTCTCTCTATAGGATCTCTCTTATTGTATTATTATTCTTACTATTATTTGGGGGGAGGGGGGGAGTCTTATCTGACCAGAAGAGAAAAGCCGATACAAGACTTGGCTTGCCGATCAATAGTGGATAGGCTGCGTCAACTCTCCCTACCACTTCAAGACTTTTGTCACTTTATGCCTAGTGAAAAGTGCGATAGTTTCTATTGATAGAATGAAGAGCAAACGTATTTGTCATCACCAACAAAATGGCAAACAGATCTTTCGTCTTGAGGCATAGAACGTACGGATGCGTGTTTATTCTGCTCTCAAATATACGGCATCATATTTCCTGAATAAACCGTATTGATTCTCCGTCCCCGGCCACCGTCTTTGGATATCTCCACGGTACTTCATAAATCATAATTTCACGCCTAAACTGCTCTCGCTGCCCAATAAAAACACAGAGGCTCTAAATGTGTTGAATTGCTAATGCACACGATAAATCATCAGGAGGAATAGATGTGGATTTTACACAAAGTAGCCCCTTGTGGTTGGAGCGGCGCTGCCAAGGGACAGAAGGATTCCCAGGCCAAGTGAAGGCCCTACAATCATTCATAAGGATTTTAGGGTCTTACAAGCTGGCAAGGGAGGCCGTGTGTGATGTCAAAGCAGTAACGGCAGCCGTGTTCCCTTGTAAAGCATTCCCTTGTGCTTGGAAGTTGCCGAGTTCCATCTTCTGTGCCTTCGAAATAAACTGCTAAATACTTTATACACACTGATTATAATAAAGATACGGACGATCTCTCTCTCTCTCTCTCTCTCTCTCTCTCTCTCTCTCTCTCACTGCCATATTCTGACTGCAAACTGTTGACTTTAAAATGCTCACATTATTTTGGACCAAAATCGTTGTACTTATGGACATGAATATAAATTAATAAACAATCCCCCATGCCTTTCTTTCCTGTCCAATGAACAAGAGCAAGCTACATCAGCTTTATATATTTCTTTTTTAAAAAATTAGTATTTAATGTAAAAGCGTCATGTGATAAATGCAACATTTATTATTTGAAAGCAAATGTTTCTCAGGTTATTCACTCTGTTTATTTCCCATACTATTTACTCCCTATTCTTCATGGATTAGGTACACAGATAGCTGTCAGCACAAGGAAAGAATGTTGTTGTGAAGCATGTAGGGATGATGTATTATTCTTACAATGCCTTGGTTTCTTAGACACGAGATAGAGCTGCTCCAAATCCTGGGAATTATTTATCAAACTGCCACGCTACATTGTTTCATGTTCTTTAAGACATGTTGCTCCATAAAACAAGTGACTCAGCTAAAATGCATGACTGTAAAGACAATATCAAACCCAAAACAATGACTAAAAAGTGCCCTAATTACACCTCATTTTATGAGACAAACATTTTTTGTCAGTTGTCATTTTTTTTTTTTCAG
>JBCAUA010000001.1:6254941-6282919 GCA_038406235.1 Peronia verruculata | reverse complement strand
GCTAGAGCTTCTGAATAGTTTGACCTTAGAAGATAGGTTTAACCCTAGGAGTGTCAAGGAGCTGATCTGCTGAAAATCTTCCTCATCAAATTATGCAGTTGAATTAGTCCTCAACACAGTGACTTAACAAGGTACAGGTCTTACACTACAATGTAAGCATAAACTGCCATTTATTGAAAATGAAAACATGTCCTTATATGAAACTTTTTCTCTACTGAAACACCTCTTTGACTCTTTTAGGTAAAAAAAAATAATAATAATAAGTTATTAACCATGAGAAAGCCTACAAGTATCTTTGGAGATGATCAAGTTATACAAATTTCCAATATGACATTTCATAGATGAAATTTAAGATGATCCGATTTCAGTCAAAGATGATCAATTATCTGGCAAAATAACATTTTATCACGTTACGTTCTGTAATACATCTTTCATCCTCCTAGTGAGCTTATCTCAGCGGGTTTTTGCTTTAAAAAAAAAAAAAAACAACTCCCTGTAAAAGAAAAAAAGTTGTTTTGTCACTCCTGGGACCCTTGTTATTCTTGTTTTGATATGTACAAGTCCCCAGCGTCTTATCTCCCACTCTGTTTTTCCCTACTCTATCCACACAGAGATGAGCTTCTTGGCTTTATCTCTTATTTCCCTGGTATTCTTAGTTTTACAACATTTATTTTTTGTGATATTCATTGAGACAGAGTTTACAGTATTTATTTGGATGATGTTTATTTTATGTATATCATCTACATATTGGAGAATCCCTAGATCACAATGGGTTATGGGGTTCCATCTACCACCTCACGTATCTCGGTCTTCAGAGGACAAAGAAAGACTACTTAGTTTCATCTGTTTCTCCATCTCTCGAGCAATAACACAATGTATTTTACTGATCTGCATCTCTGATCAGAGGGAAATAGGTTGGACTACTCGGCCTCGCCAGTGTTCCTGAATGAATCAACGGAACAAAAATACTGCAATCTTGTCCCCTGTTTTTTTTCATAGTATGAAGTTCTACAGAAAAAAAATGACACACTGTCCTCTGATTTGGAATCATTTTCTCCTTCATGAATGAGCCAATATTTTTCAGCCACCGTAATTTCTTCCCAGGTACAAGAGGTGTAGCACAAGTATTGTAAAGAAAGGAAAAAATATTTTTTTGCTTTTGTTATTGAAACATGTGAATAAAAAAAAAAAATAGTAGAATAAAAAAACCCCTCATTTTTCATACATAGTGTTCTGTTAGATATGTTTCAAACAAAAAGAGTAGAAATTATTTTTTTCCCCTTCTTTACAATGCTTGTGATATACTTCTTGTATCTGGGAAAAGAAAATAATTTGGCTGCTAGGACTCAAAATTTCATTTTTATAAAGGCATGCAGTTTCTGCACTTAGAATCATACCTTACATTTGCCACATCATTTACTTTATCGAGTCTGTTTTTCATCAAATTTTCCAACAGTATTCTTGATCTATAATTATTACATCACTGCTGACATTGACTTCGTATTGAAAAAACTTTCTCTCAAAATCATGATATTGCCCACATAAACCTACGCATAATATGTCTTTGTGGCATATCCAATAACAATTCATTTTTCATGTTTAAACTATGCCCTCATCTGTTCAGATATACATTTCTACCCTTCCTCAGTTCATTCTCAACAAACTACATATTATGCAGTATATTTTGAAAGATACATTGGAAAGCAAAACAATAATTTTGTAGACAATGAGTTTTTCACGGAAATTGTATTTTCACAAAGTAGGTTCGATATCCCTGACTGGTTTTGTGCAGAAAGACTTGCACCATATTACCTGTATGCTTAGTAATGTATTTTCACCATCTTACTTTTGCAGTCCCAATCCTGGCCCTGAGAATCCAGAGTTCCTGGTTGTGCAGACCCCTCAGGACACAATTCAGCCTCTGAGTGGTAACCAGACCCCCAGCACTCCATACATGCCATCTCCAAGTGCCAGCCAGGCTAATCTGCAGACTGGCCGAGGATCCAGCATGGTAAGCTAAAGATTGTGGTCGCCATCCGTCTCTCTCTTATGTCATGTCATCATGACCATAGCACAAATACCCAAGTTATTTTGAAGGGTTTTGAGAAAACAATTGTTAAAAAAAGGAAAGCCTCTCTTTTGTCCAAGTTATAAAGGTGATTTAAGTGAAAGAAAAAAAAAAATAAGTCTCAACATTTTCCTGCTAGAGTGTTAGAGATGGTCCCAAGGAATTTTTATCAGTATTTTAATCGTAGCCCACATTCACGGCACATTACTGTTAAACCCTCAAACAAAAAATAATTTTTGGAATTGCGTTATGGTCATGATGATGTACCATCATCCACAGGCTTTCAGTTCCAGGGACCAGGAGTAGTTTGGCTGTGTTGTTGTCTTCCTTGTTAATTTAAGTTTGCTGAGAACTTAGAACATATTATATTTTATTTTTCATTAGCCCTTTGAATGAGTGTCCTAATATGTGTGAGGTGGCAAGCCTTCCATGCACTTTTAATGTTTGGCCAGTAAAATTTGAAGCCTAATTATGTCGCAGAAGTAAGAAAACAGTCTAGTGGCGCACAAAATTTTAAGCACAAGGCTAATGAGGAAATCTGTTAGAAATTTAGAGAAGTTTTCGCTAGCACCAGGAGACATATGTTATGTTTCAAGAACTATAGAACTATAGAAGCCTATAGAAATACATACAGCCTATGAATTATTTAATTATGAGAATGACAGGTAGCCTCTTTATTGTCCATCCTCTAATAAATTTGATTTTTATGCTGGGCACTAAGCCATAATCGCTGTTTTTTTCTATCATCAGTTCAGTGAGAGAACATCTGTTCTCCCCTCTTACAAACCAAATTTTGCATGTTTTCTTTCTTAACCTTTGACCAGCTGCATTTTTCTGTAATTATCTATTATTGAAACATCATTTCTTAACCCCAATAATTTGATTTATTAATATCATGTCCAGTCTGCTTGGCTCTGCTTTAACAACTATCGAAACCAACAAAAAATATATTCTTTGTTTGTCCAAAAGAAAAATAAACATATAGCACCCTCACACTTTGATTTTGTTGATATGATTTTATAACATATAAGTTATCAAAACTACCATTCATTTTAATGATATTGCTAATTTTGCCTTTTTGAGCTGTTAAAATTACTTTAATCTTATGCTGTTAAAATCGCTTTAATCCTGTGCTGTTAACATTATTATAATTGTATTTGTCTTGTGTTTTGTTCATTTTCAAGCTTTATTATGAACATTAAGGCAGTTCAATCTCATATCTTTCAAAGCCATTGTTTGGTTTTAAAGCTCATCACCAATCATAACAGATAAACCGTTGTTTAAAAAGGCTATGAAATAGATTTATGTTCATAGGGTTACATATAAGCAAGAGTTGATGCAACATGTTTATCAATTACTGTACAAGTGAAATGTGCGATGGTGATGTGTCCTTCGCTTGTTTTGTGCTCTGAGTGGTGACGGAGCTTTGTTTTTGATCCAGCATGTATTCTCTTACCCCTGAGAGGACACAGTTTCTCACCAGCCAAATTTCTTCTCTTTGCCAGACCCAGGGGTTGTTAAATAAGAATAGTAAAAGAGAGAGAAAAAAATCGTGCACTTTCAGCCCAAAATGTACTCCCATAAAGAAATTTGAAAACCTCACAACATATGGAAAATCTTTTCTTTTTATCCTAATAGTTTTGTGAAAACTTTCTGTTATTAAGACTTTTAAGTAGAGGAAAGAAAATTAGTGTTTCTACATTTGCAGTGTTTGTTCAACAATCCCTGTGTCTGACAAATGATAGTAATTGTATGAATGAGAAATAATCTCTCACCCATAATAGAACTACTGATTTTCACCCCTTAATTTGCTGTTCCCACTCAACCATCTAAGGGCAACACTTTAAACCAACAATCTATATTTCCTCCTGTCTTTCTGGAATTAAAAACTATTTGTTCCTTATTCTTTCCGCCCTTTATTTATTTTTTTCTTAATGCCTCATACTGCATTGTAAGTGGTCTTGTCTTTATTTCAGCCTAAATCCCATTCAAAAACGGTGAGATTTGAAACCACAGAAAATTTACTTATGTACTTATATTTTTGATGTGTGTTGACTGTTTATTTGTTTCCTTCCATAACCTTTGTAAATTGGTGAAGTAAAACAATATGTAATCGGAGATTTCATTTTCTGACGTTATCTTTTGAAGGTGTTCAATTTTTGTTAAACATAATTTTTTTTTTTTTTTTTTGGTCTCCTATTCATGTATCTTGAGCACAGAAAAGAAAAGAGCGTTGGGGGGATGATTTTTTTAAAAATATATTTTTTATTTTCTTGTGTGCATTTTATTTTATTTATCTTGTTTTATCATAAAAAATCGAGAGGTTCTAAACATCATTCCTGACAAGCAGCATTCACAGCAACTGGCTATGACTATCTGCAGCCTTTGCTTTCCTGTGCCAAGTTTTAAAATTGTCTTAATTCAATGCAATCCACAATTTTAGAGGACACTTTGCACAAGAAACAAGGCAACCCATGCCTTTAGCAGACATCTTCTAAAAGCTTCTCTCTTAAGGACACCGCCATTTGCATCTCTCATTCAAAAGTTTTTTGTTTTATTTTGTGTGTTTTCTTTTTAACAAATAAAATTGACCAGCTCATTTGCTTTGCTTCAAACCTTATTAGTATTTCTGTCATTAGTGAAAATCAACTAGATAGGAAAGTAACACAGGAGGAATAGACAACTCACAACATTTGGTCATTCCATTTTATCAACACAAATGAACATTGATATTGGAATTTCGTAATTTCATTTAAAATAAGAAAAGAGTGTAGATACTGAAACAAATATTCATTATTATTTGAAATCATATGATTAGAGTTCTAAAAAAAATAGGTTAGAAAAGAAACAAAATACTAGAATGTCAGATTTCATAGATTTAAAACAGAGATCTTCATTTTATTCCATACATAATTGTAAAAATAGTTCTGTCTAAACCAACACCTCTTTAAAAGTTTTATCCTGCACTTTGATGCTGTTAGTTTTGTCTGGTGGTGGTGCTGGTGAATAATGCATGGCTGAGATTGGTTTGTTCTTGGAGAATCATACAGGGTTTGTCCATACTGAGCGCATGTGGAGTGGACACACAAATGGGAAGTGATGAGAATCAAATTGGAGTTTTTTGTTTTTTATTTTCGGCTACATCCCTTGAATGTTGGTCCTAATGAAACTAGATTTTGGATGCATTTTTACTTTTCTTCTTGACCTAGTTTTTTTTTTTCAGAACAAGGAAGCCGTAGTTAGCTCAAAGCTGGCGTTGTAAATAGAGCAGGCTGCATACCATTCAACATTATTTTGCTTTTTAAATTTTTGAATGATAATAAAAAATGTTTCAAAAAATGACCTAGCACCATATGTATTTCCACTCCTCACATATCAAGATAAAAACTGGAATAGCTATATCGTTGCTGGGCTAGCTTCCTGATAAATCTTTATGCACGAAAAGTTATTGTGGAGAAGATGAAATAGAATTATCCAGAGTAGCTTTCGTAGGATGGAAATGGTTCTGGGTGCCAGTTAGTCAAGAAATGGCATATAACTGAATTAGAGTGTTGTGTGGACACATAGAAGTTTGCTTTGAATCACTTGCGTTAGTTTTAATTTTTGACAGTTCAAAGCAATAAATTTGAATAAAGAAGCAGAGGCAGCGTTATCGTATATCCTTTATCATATATCCAATAAATAGCATGCCTCCAGTATTACATGACATATCCCAATGGCGAAAATTCTCCAAGAACGTACTGATTTGCTTTTGTAATTCTTATGTGATCCCAGTATCTCATTTGACATTGATGATACACTTACATCTCACCCAAAACTGCTTATCTTCAAGCTCATATTTCATGTGTATTATTAATCCCACTGATCCTGTATTTTGTGCAACCCACTATCCTTTTTCTTCCTCTTCTTTTTTTCCATTTTAATGCTGTGCTTTGGGTAACAGGTGAAAAGTCTTAGTAGTTTAGGTGTGAACAATCCATCGTATAGTTATTGTATACTTGATCGGAGCCGGAGGCTGATCAGGCCGGTAAGTTGTGTCATAGAGTTTATTTGTGTGGCAGGTCAGATGCACAGGGTCATTGCAATGTGGGCAGCTGTGTAAGTTTTAGTAGATGGTGAGTTGACTAAAACAAATGTCCTGCAATAAGGTAAAATGAATTGAAGGTCAAATTAAAAGAGAGGGCTTTGTTGAGAAAATTGGAGATCATTATAAACATCCCTGTTTGCTACCCTTTGCCAGACACAAGAGGTGTTAATCAATCAGAGAAAACAAGAAAAAGAAAAATTACTTTTGGGCTCTTTGCTTGAAACTTAAACAAAAAAAATCTAAAAAATTCATGGTTTAAAGAGGATATTTTCCTCTTGTAATAATTTTCATCTTCTTTTTTTAATAAAGTGATTTTTTTTTTTTTCACACAGCTTGTTCAGCATCTCTCATAGCTGGCTAAGGATGTTAATAGGGCTGTTCAAAATGATCTCCCATGGATGTTACTGATCATAAAGTCTTAGAAGGGAACCTCTAATATCTTCAGCATAGAAAAATTATAGCCAGATACTTTCTCTCACCAGAGTAAAAATACCTTCACTTCATTTCCACTGACGTCAATAGGCCTGTCAGCACTCAGAGAAAATATGATCTGCACTGTCGAAATGTTATTTAAATGATTGGAAATGATTGGTGTTCTTTTTTTCATTTTTTTTTTTTTTTTTTAAATACGATATGAGGAGAATGCATATAGACTGACTAAAGTAGATTCATTTTTAAGGTGTTTTTTTTTTTTTTGCTTTTTTTTTTTTTTTTAAATCGTTTTGTTTTTTTCTTAGGTATTTCCATATACAGTTTTTCTCTTCTCTGTTTCGACAAGCTGACTTTTAAGATTGTAGTTTATAAGCAGTTTTTAGTTTAAATGTAATAGTATGTCAGTTCAGTTATTTATATAGTTTAGGTCCTTTTGTGTCGTCCTTTCAGACTGAGCAGTTAATCGAGATGTTTCCTACACCAGTGTGTGCATTTTGTCAGTCCCATCTCACTCCTGTCACTACTCACTCTGTTTAGTATTTTATGCCATTTATGTTATACTGGTAGGCAAGCTTTCAGTTTTACATGGTGATTGTGCTTTAAATGTTCCAGCTGCGCCTTCGCTGAAAAGTTCACTTGGTTTTAAATTTTCCATCAAAACATGTATGATTCTTGGATGACTGTCAACATGGTAGATTATAGCTTATAGTTAATTTCAACATTAATCCTATAATAATTAACCTATTGATAGAAGAGGTCTCTTTCTTGCATGCCTCATGCAGCACTTTCCCACCCCACTTATCTTTGTTGAAAACACATAAAGTATCG
The DNA here is from genome assembly GCA_038406235.1 of Peronia verruculata. Taxonomy (NCBI): domain Eukaryota; kingdom Metazoa; phylum Mollusca; class Gastropoda; order Systellommatophora; family Onchidiidae; genus Peronia; species Peronia verruculata. The sequence continues at coordinate 6,275,504 of JBCAUA010000001.1, read as the reverse complement.
AGACTTTCATGTGAAGAACTTCATTTTAGACTTACATTGCTTCACCTCGTGTTCACAGTCATAGTTAACAAAATGTCTGTGAATTTCTAGTGCTTTGCAATTTCTGCCCTTTCTTTTTTTTTTTTTTTTATTATTCACTAAAGATAGTGTGACAAACCAGCCTACAAAACGAGAAATACCTGAATGAACAAATCAATTTTGTTTGTTGACACAGTCAGCAATGATTTTGTCAAGATGATTTTCTGGGTATCAATAGCACTGTTATGTTTATTTTAAAAAAGGTGACATTGGATGGAATTCCTGTGTAGCAAATCCCTCTCTCACCCATGTTTGCTACAGCTGTGCATTTTGTTTGTGTTTATCATTGTAGATTAGATCAGCCTCTACATTCTATGGTTTTAGTATGCAAGATCTCTGACAACGCAGTTTGTTTCTATGAATTGCATATTTTTTGTTTCAACAGAACATAAAATACAAACTGTAGAATTTTGCAATAGTTTTGAATTGCTGTATAGGAAGACTTGCATAATTAATTAAGTTTGAATTTCTTGTTCATGAATCTTAACGGGCAATTTTTTTAAAGATGAAAGAATGATTTTATGTCTTTTTAGAGCAGAATTTACAAAACCAGCATGTTCTGTAAGCAGAAAATAAACATTTATTCTGATATGAGAGAATGCTTTGAGAGAATGATGGACTATTCAGTGAAACTTTCTCACATTTGATTCGGGCAGGACAGTTTGTTTTGGGAGATGAGTAAAGATTGTGTGACTGCTAAATCAGTATCTATAAAATCTAAAAGAGAAAAGAGTAGACCAATTTATTTTAGTGGGACATGAAAAGTGATCTGTGCAATAACGCAGATTAATAGAAGTGACATTTGAAAAATTTATCACAGTGAAGATTTCCAAGCATTTTTGTTTGAGCATGGAAGCTCTTCCTAGCTTTTAGCAGAAATATAGCTGCTTTATTTTCCTGTAGTTTTATGAGCAAAATTAAACTATCAGGTTAATGTACCATAAGAGTGCATTATGTATTCATAATTATGTCAAAAGCAAACTATTCACTTGGAAGCAAAATATAGTCTTTAGAGAAAAAATCTGTGGTATATGAAGAAAGTTATTTTACTTATTTTGCTGTTACCTTGAATATGTTTAGTTCTGAAAAACTAATTTGAAACAATCAATGGACAATATTTTTACATGCTCACATGTGTCTGAAAAGCAGTAAAAAAAAGTATTTTGAAGAAATAAAAGATTTTTCTTCTAATAACATTCAGCTGTTAAGGTGCCTTTTTTTTTTTTTTTCATGTTTTTGCAGTGCTTATGTTTTTTTTCCAGAGATATTGGAGATCCAGTGTCATTCATCTTTTAATTTGGTTTTCAGATAATGCGGCGACCTGTGATGGGTGTACGCAGAATTGGATCCCACCCAGTTCTACCCCACTGTAAGATTGAGCTCATTCTGCTTGTACTTCTTGTCTTTGTCAGGCTCTTAGAGGGTCTTACTATTTCATATTTGTTGTTCCTTTGTTTTGTTTCATATTTTATTTATCTCATATTTTATTCAAATTTTGCTTCAAGTTTTGATACACCATAATCTCTTACACTAGACTAAAATCATGTTGCAGAAATGCAGCATAGCATGAATTTTATATATGTCAGGAATAAGATCAAACTAGCCAATATCTGAATTTTGTAGACTGCCTATGAATTGTGGGATATGTGATATCATCTTATTGAACATAACTTGCAAACGTTCAGTGTGAATTTACTCTTCATTTATCTGATTATCATTGTTTTTGGACAACAATATACACTCTTTAACTGTAAATTTTGTATTTACTTGGAAACAGTCACTGAAAAGTTTTTGTACTTAGTTTCAGGACAACACATTCAATGGTTTTGAATGTATGATTAAATTACTGATGAAAATACTGTAGATATAGGGTTTAGAATTAATTTAAATCTTCTCCCAGTAACTGAAAAATAGCACTGCTCAAGAGAGAGATTATGCAGATTTATCACTTTGTTTGACCCCATCTGCAGATTTGACCGGCGGTGCAGATGGAGCTGTGAGGTTGTGGGAGTGGGGTCACGGCCAGCCAATCACAACTCTGAGACAACCAGGCACTTTCCCCAAAGTCACCAAAGTTTTGTTTAACGCCCAGGGAAACAAGGTGAGAATTAAAGAAATATCCAAATTATCATCAACTTTCCTGAGAATGCTACTATGAGAAATTTCACTCTCAGTTATATTGTACCTTGCAGTTGCCTCCTAGGCTGCTGTCCCTCAGAGATGAGAAATACCAAAACATTTTCTGTACTGAAAGATGTCATTTGGCCATTAAAGATAAGCCTGTGTTGTAGGATTTCCGGAGTAGTGGTATATAGCCTGATTTTTAAATTTTTTTTTAAGTCCATGGTAACTTAGCCATACTGATATTTGCTATTTAGCTACCGATAGAAAGTAAATAGCCAAAGAAAGAGGAGACAAAAGAGAATTGGCAGAAGAAGCAAAAGGGTTAATGTGGAATAGTAAATTTTCAATTTATGCGTTTGCTCTGTAACAGTTGAAGTTAAGTTCAGTATATTTGGTTTCTGTCTCCCATTCCCAGTGCTGTGTGAGTGACACTGAAGGTGCCATTTGCTTGTGGCAGGTAGGAATGGGCAGTAACTACAACAAGCCAATCATGGTAAGTGACAGAAATATAATCAGCCATCAATTTCACTGCCATTTATGATGTAAGATTAGATAAGATAAAATTATACTTTATTTGTCTTAAAAACGACATTTCATTCATGGTTGATGAAACACATGCAAGATGCCATCACACTAGTATACATGGCCCATTTACTCTGTACTTTGACTATAGTATGTCTAAAAATACTTCACTTACATGGTCTAGTTAATTTGGCTGTTATCATATGTCTTGCAGTCGCTCAAGAGAAGACGTATGTCAATTTTCACCTTATGGAGTTTTTGCTATCATGTGAAAGTTTATCTCATACCTTTCTAGATAGTGAAAAAAGTTTTGTGCTAGATTTATTCTAGCCAGAGATGTTACAGTTTAAAGAGACCAGGGACCAGAAATATTTATCAATCGACGGTAAGACTGATACTGTCTTTTTCAGACCTGAATGTACTTTCAATTTCTGCAATGAAAAAGATTTCAAAATCCGACTCCCTCATCACATTCAAGGCCCGATTTCTGGGTTCTAGCCCAGCCACTTACATTTCATTTCGACTGATCATGAGACATAGACATATTTTCATTATTTTCATTTGGTGTGCTGACTAATTTCATGAAGACTTGTTCTAGCTCAAAAATTTTTATTAATATGACAATTCAGGGCAATTCTCAAATTCCTATTTGATATGATAAAATAATTTAGTGAAGACTTCTTGTGCGTCAATGATTCCTTGACTTATTATGTAGGCAGTAGGACAGTTATGAAACTTTCATTTGCTAGTGTGACTGGTATATTAACTATTCAATGGTGATAATTGTTAGTTTGATTTTAGTCAAATGCTGTTGTTTCATGAGTGTTTATTTTGTTTTTAGATTGCTTAATTTGGCCGTGTTTTATATTTATCCAATTATAGATATAATGTTGTCTAGTCATAAACATTTGACATGTGAGACACAATGTGATATAATCAGGCTCTGGTCAGTTTTTTTTAGCTGATTGAGTCATTGGTATTGTATTAAAGCTTATTAATTGCTCTTTGTGCCGGTGAAAAAATCTTTATTCCACCTTAACTTGAAATGAAGATGTTGACTGTCAAAGACAATAGACCTTCTGATGCAGCTGATTTGACTGAGAAAATGGCTTATTTGTTTTGTTTATCCTTATTAGCTTTTATTTAGGTTATGTCTCTAAATCACAATTTTTGGACTTGAACTCATAACAAATTTAACTCTGAATACATTTTTTTAAGAGAGTTTTGTGTGAAAAAAGATATTTTGCATTTAAAATTCATTCTATGTTGAAACAAATCATGATTTTTTCATTTCCCCAAGTTGATGAGCTTCTGATTTGATCATGTCAAGCCCCATACTAATTCTCAGTCATGGCAATGATCTATGTGTATAATGTTATTATACCTATTAATGTTATTATACCTATCCAGGGATGTCAAACTTCCAACTTTAGTTGGAATTCCGACTTTTTGGTTGTCATTGACTTTCCTACTTTTGGCTGATCAGCTGCCGACTTTTACTGAATCCGCAAGGCAATCACAGTTTTATTATACTTTGCAATTCAAATTCCCCACAATGACAGTGAAACCAGAAGTACGAAAGAGTTATTCTCATACCTTGAGCAATAATGGGACTGTTTGTACACTGGCTGTTTGACATTCGGGGTCAAAATTCATAGTTGTCGAGTTCATGCGGTCGATTTGTCTCGTGAGCATTGATCACGGAAAATCAGCAACACAAAATAATGTGCCCATGATCTTGCAAAGACTAATGTAAAAGAGCAGCTGTTCACGATCTAGATTCTAGATCTAGAAAAATATTTTTTAACTTTATTTTGTGAAAACAGCTTGACATCCATGCCTATCAAAATATCTAGGACTGTTCGATTTTACAGGCATAATCATTGTATTGTATGTTACATTTTCTGTTCCTTGTCTGTGCAGAGACTGCAATGCCACAACAAAACTACCAGTGACTTCCAGTTTGTGGGCTCCTCCAGCCTGATTGCCACAGCCGGCCAGTCCTCAGAGCACAAGAACGTTTGTCTGTGGGACACACTACTTCCTACACGCAGTTCACTGGTGCATTGTAAGTGCTAGCCACAACGAGCCATTTAAGCTGCCAGCCAATTTACTTCCATGTGCAAGACATTTACAGTAGAAACTGAACATTGTAAAGACAGCAAAATCCCCTTAGTGTCTGTCATCTTAAAAAACAAAAATTTTTAAAAAATCTCATAAAGAAGAGAATACTTTCAACATATGAATTTAGCAGAATTTTGCACTGAGCATATGTCAAAAAAAAAAAAAAAAGCCAAGTGTATTTTTTCTTTTTCTTTTTTTTTTCTTAACAGTGTTTATTTTCGTCTCATGTACCCGGTAAAGGGAATAATTTAGCTGACAGAAAAAAAGCTCATAAGACTTTGGATTGAAAAAAATCACTTCCCATATTACTCCCCCATTGCTTCAACATGAAGGGTGTTGAGCAAGCACTATGACGAGGGATGAAACGAATTTCATACTCTTTGCTTGAAACTTAGGTTTACAGAAGTTTTTTAAAAATTCATGGTAAAGAGATGTTTTCTTCTTTTTTGTAATAATTATGTCCATTTTTTTTTTTAAGATCAATCTTTCAAATCACAAAAGCTAGACAGATTGTTTTTTTGTTCTGTGCACTGTTTGTTCAACACCGCTTGTGTTGGGCAAAGGAAAGTAATCAGACTGATCTTAAAATGTCTTGCGCCCAGGGCAAATGAGTCGCAAGTCGCACCGGGTGGGTTTAAGTCACAGCCGTTTTTGACGGTTTTTCAACTATGATATCAAAATATTTCTTTTTTCAGATTTAAAAAGCTAAAATTGTCATTTTGTGAAAACAAAATAAAGATTAGTATCTTAGTTGGAAAATGGTTAAAAACAGCCAAAAACGGGCAAATATCTTCATTGCCCCGCATGACCTCCGACTCATTTGCCCCAGTCGCAAGACAGATGATCTCCCATTGTTATTCCACCAGCCCAGTGGGAGATCGTTCTGCTCAGTCCTATTACTTCCCTCTACTAGACAAAAGGGGAATTGAACAAGCAGTGTAAAGAGGGAAAAATCGCTTTTGTGCCCTTAGCTTGAAACATATAGCATGAAAAATTAAAAAAAAAAAAAAATTATGATGCAAAGGGAATGTCTCCTTCTTACTGTGATCATTTTTTTTTCTTCAAATTTTCTGGTGATCAGTCTTTGGACTGATATGAAGTAAAGGGATTTTTTCCCCTTTACACTGCTTACTCAACACCTCTCGTATCTGGCAAAGGGAAGTAAGAGGCCGGTCAAAATGATCCACCTTACACAAGTCCCTCTTTTGGAAGGAGCAGATAATCTGCGAAATGATCTCCCATTACTGGTAACATACAACAGCTGTTGCCCAAACATGCCAAAGAAGGGACCAAAAAAATCCTCTTTTTTTGTTTTTGTTGTTGTTTCTTGTATTTGAAGTGTTGATCACAGAAAATTTTGACAAAATTGACTCATTGTCTCCGGAACCTAAATCCCAGTTTGGACGCAACCTAAAATAGCATTTTGTTTCCAAACACTATCTCTCCTACTTAAACCATGATTACATATTCACTTTGGGGTCAAAATATGGAGTATACACATTAAAATGTTGGAAATTGAATGTTTTGAATATTGCACTGATGTATTGGCAGCTTGTCATTACAGGCCAGAATTTTGCGCCAGTTAGTTGGCAGCTGGGAGACAATGAGTTAATACAATAAGAAGAAAACATCTTCCTTACATCATGAGTATTTAAGAGCATGTACATTTCAAGCAAAAACCCTAAAAGTGATTTTTTTTTTTTCTTCTTTTCTGTTTCTTCACTGAGATAACATGAGGAAGTAGTTGGACTGCTGAGGAACAATACTTGCTGTCTTGTGGATTTTTGCTTGAGCATTGACAATTTCCAGCTGTAAAAGAAAAAACAAAATATCTTTGTTTACTTGCTAGAAGCATAACTTGTTTGATTATTTGCTTTTCAAGAAGAGCATTCCATAGAATGTCCATGAAAAATTTGATTGCAATGTCCATGAAAAATTTGATTGCTTTTATTGAGAAATATATAAGAAGGGATCACATAGACAATCTTTAATAGTTCCTGGATCACCAGTTGCCTCATTACATGACATTTCATAATCAAGATTCTGCATGGCTAATTCTCTTTACCATGTTTTTTTTTTCTTTCTAGCGTTTCTTTTTTTTTTTTCTCTCTCTAGCTCACCCATCTGATAATTTTATGCAGTATTTTCAGTGATTTAGGCAGTCTGGAGCATTTGTCAGAAGTTATACAGCACCATTTTTGTAGAACAGAAACAAAAAAGAAATGTTTTGAAAAAAAGATGTATTTTTAATCCACATTTTGTCTTTCTATTATTCTTCCTATTATATCATTATATAGCATTCTAAATCTTCTTTAGTATTAGTTTTACTTTTATAGTGTCTAAATTAATTGTGGTTTTCTATCTCAGGTATTGTTTGTCACTCTTGAATATGATACATTGTTTCAGTAGCATATGAACATGTCTGGAGACATTGTTTTAGTAGCTTATAAATATGTCTTGATACATTGTTTTAGTAGCATATAAATATGTCTTACAGCCAGTCAGAATGAGTCATAAGCCACTAGACTTAAAAAGGGAAATTGGGCAGTTGAATGTGTTGAAGGTGGTCTGGTTGATTGTGTTGAAGGTGGTCTGGTTGAATGTGGTGTGGTTGAATGTGTTGAAGGTGGTCTGATATCAATATTTTTATATTCCAGACACTGAAAGAACATTGATACCTCTGAGTAACAAAATGTTGCTATTATGGACAGATTATACGTATATCAGTGTGATGTGGGGTGAATCATATTTTTTGGCCAATTTTTCTTTTTATTTTAAGCAGTGTTGAGAGGGGTTACTGCCTGTCTCTTCAAATGGCAGTATATCTGTGCAGTATTCCAGCTACCTCAAAACTTGTTCACCATATCAAAGTGTATAGTATAAGGTTTTATGTGATAGTGATATTTCACTAGGGTGGAAAATTTTTTATGTGATAGTTATATGTCACTGTGGTGGAAAATGTTTTTTTGTGACAGTTATATGTCATCATGGTGGAAGGTGTTTTATGTGATAATTATATGTCACTATGGTGGAAAATGTATGACATGTGACTCATTTTGACTGGCTATGAAACATGGACAGTGTGAACTTAACCAGCATGTTGAAATGTCATCTTTTCATTGCTCTGTGACAGCCTTCCAGTGCCATGAACAAGGAAGTCCAGCACTAGTCTATGCATCCCGTCAACATTTGCTCATCAGTGGTGGAAGAAAAGGAGAGATCTGTATCCTTCAATCACAAGTTTATTTGGCCTTAACATAGAAATTATAACTCTGGGGTGAATTTGAACGAAATTTTGAGTTGTGTAAGGCACTGATACATTCTCAGCCATTTTTGGCAACTATTACCCATCTAGCCTCTATAGTACACTGATATTGATAAATTTCACACTTATGGTATAATTTCAGAAGTGTAATTCCATTAGTCAGTCAATTATAGATTGTTTATTATAGCATGTTTTGTGTGGTGTGTCCAGTGTTTAGATTTGCCATAATACTATATCTTCTAGAACATGAGCTATGTTAAAGTTTTTGTTTGAAGAAATGTAGTCAAGCCTCAAGTTTCTCCATATTGATACAGTTGTAAAGGAACTGAGGACAAGGATGAAAGAACTCACCTTTAAGAATTACAATACACTATGTCATTATTACATACCTTTCAATGAATACGTCAGTCGTAACACTTAAAAGATGCAAATAGCTTAAGAAACTGATTCGTTTGGAAATCAGGTTTTGTTTATTGCTTAAAACCACAGTATGTCATTAAGCAGTATTCCATATCGAGATAACCTCCATCAAGAGGTTGAAAGACATATATAGAACGTAGTATTCCATGTTAGTGTTTGCAGATCTTGCTGGTCTTAATTAAGCTGTGCTTGGAAGCTGTCCACAGTTGTGCACTGAGTTTACCTTAACCAAATTTCTCAGGCATATTTGACTTGCGTCAGCGCATTTTGAAGCACACATTCCAGGCCCATGACAGCCCTATCAAATGCCTTGCCCTGGACCCAGATGAAGACTATTTCATAACCGGCTCTGCTGAGGGGGATATCAAGGTAACATAATTCACAGAGCAAGAATAATGTGACATGCTGTCAGAGGATTACATTTTAACACCAAGTCAGATGCTTGATGAAATTGACATGAATTCTGCCAAGAATTCCTGGCAAATAAGATTTCAAGCATCAAGTAATCCATGAGGAATAAGTGGGGTAGGATAGTCTTTGTTAGAAAATACTTTGTCTTTGTATAATCATCAATTCTTTACTCACTCTTCAAGTAGACAGATCAAGATTTCCTGATAGATGCTTGATGATCGATATTCACCAACAATTTACCAGAAGTTCCATTAGACATTCACAGTAACTCAATACAGTGGACTCCCAGGTTACAAGCTTAAGTCATTCCATTGTTGGTAAATCGAATTATTTGTAAATTGAAACATTGAAATGAGAGTGAGTACAATTAATCCCGTTTCAGCCTCAGAAAAATACATCTGGTTTTTACATTGTAAGTGCTCTCTTTAATGAAGACTGTACAATAAAATTAAAATATGTGTGCTTATATTCTTAATTAGAGACATTTTTTCCCTCTTTTTTTCAACGAATGGGAAAGTGCTTCTTACAGCTGCTGCCTTTTTTCCCCCTCTTTGATGGCATAATTGGAGATAAATTACATACAACACTAACACATCAAGAAAGAACATATATTAACATACCGTGCTGACACAAGTGTGTACTTGACAAAATGCAAATGAGCACGGTTTCCATGGAATTATGGGTAGTGGATGTGTTCATAACCAGAATCATTGTTCGTAGGCCGAGGTAGAATTTGTTTGCAAGGCTCATTTGTTAATTGATTTGTTCGTAAGCCGAGCCTTTCATAATCAGCTTGTCTGTAGGTAATGAGAAGCATGGATGACAATTTTTTTTTTTTTTTTTTCTGATCAGTTGTGTTTTACGGACTTTGAAAGTGATTGTCTATTTGTTTGTCTTTTGTTGTTTTTTTTTAGCTGCTGTCATGTTCATAAGATGTGAAAAAATCACCACTGTGAATATGAAAAAGCTCTATCTTGTCCTCACCATATCTGATTTCAAATTTGCAGGTTTGGGGTTTGAAGATTCACCAGCTGATCTTTTCCTTCCCTGGGGAGCACAGCAAGGCCACCTTCTTCAAGAATGTGGGCTCAACATCTGGTGTGGCTCAAGTCCAAATAGGACCCCTCAACCACCTGTATTCATGTGGGGTGGACGGCTCCATGAAATTCCGACAGCTGCCCGAGCGAGAGTTGGTTGTTCACCACTGGGCCTAAAATCTTCCATCATCTTAGTCATGGAGGGGGGGGGGGGGGTGTCAGTACTGGATCACACAGACCTGGCTCTATAGATGATAACTGATTAATTATGAAAGTGGCATGAACCAATCTGGTGAAAGCCTCATTCGTTAACCTTGTGTGTGAGTTCCATGGTACTTACTTCCTCTCACTTTTGGACCTAGGTTTCCATTATTTGGACATGCGTCCTAGGTATCATTCTAGAAGCAATGACATTCCATTGGTTTCAAATGATGTCTTAAATGTTAACTTATAAGAGGTGATATCAGATTGGCTTCAACAAAAAGGCACATGGAGACCTATGAAAATTGTCACAAAAAGACTGCATTTCTTCTCAAAGGTTACTTCTGACTGTAAATAAATTCATGTAGTTCATCATGAAGAGGGACTGTTACCGGTCAGTTTAGAGTTTGTTTTTCTATCATCTGATTTAGTGTGTTCAATGTATAGAGTATGTGATAGCTCCAGTAATGTGTGCTAAAGATTTAAAAAAAAAAAAAAAAAGAAATATAAAAAAATTCTTATGGCTCTAAGTGCTGTCACCTCATTTTCAAAGAACAGTAAAAACAAAAAGTGCTTCAACATAACATCATATAATGTCTTAAATAAGTCAACATGATGTTCTATCAGCAGCCTTTACATGTAAATTTGTGTTGAAACTGTGTGCAATACAAACAGGGTTTGTACCTGTAGTAGTGTAGTGTAGTGTACATGTGGTGTATTAGTCTTTATGTCATGAACCCCCCATGGCATCCCAATGTAGCATAGTAGAGATGTTACTTGGACTGTATGGATATTCTGTAGTCAGAAATTATCTGAATGGAAAGGACAAGACATGAAAAATAGATTGAAATGACGTATTATATAGAGAAAAGCTTAACGTCATAGAAAGGAACCTATGGTTTGTGAAGGTGATAATGAATAAATAATTTATACTTCCTTACTGTATACGCTACAAGTGAATGACTTAAATTACTGTATATTCTTAATATTCACCTTGATGTGGGAAATCATGCTGTTTTTTTTTTTTTTTTATTCCTTCTTTCTTAACCCTCACCCTTCATCATCTTCATGTTGTTGATATATAATGTCTGCAGCCAAACCCCTGGATCATTATAGAGCATCCTTATTGGTTACTTCCTCTTTTATGATGATATAGATATGTTTTTCAATATCTTTCTGTGCTGGGTTTCTGTTTGCATAAATATCGTCTCGGTTTGTGATAATAAAGTGATTGCATAGGTTGTGTCACTAGTCACAGAAATGTCTTTGGAGCTTGTACAGACTTTAATATAAAATATGGATTAACTTCATTATAGCTTTATTGAAATGTGAAACTACTTAATTGAAATTTATTAAATATTTAACAATATTTATTTGTGGTAAACTAGATTTGATAATTACTGTATGCTTGTATTAATGTAACCACTGTGATGATAAACACTGGAAAAAGTCATGCCTTTATTCTTTGCCACTAGATATCTGTGAATGTACAGTGTTTCAGCTAATTGTTTCATTCCATGTATTTTGTTGTTCATTTTCATATGCATGACTGATATTACTGATTTGAAGAGAAGCATAATTGTGTGTTATATGGCATGTTGTAAATTGGGCGGAGTTTTGTGAGATGTTCATCAGCACTTTCCACATATTTCTTAAGTTGAATTGAAGTTAGCAAATCAAAACCTTTAGATGAAAGGTCAGGCCATAGTAAGTACACATTGTATCTCATCAGTGGGGTTAATGGAGAGCCTATTTACAGCACTTAGTGATGCAGTTCTACCTTTTGCTAGGTCTTTTAATTTATTCTGTCATTATTTGTTCAGCAGTGAATTTGGCTGGGACTTCATGAACCATACACGCATTGTAATATTTGTGAAAGGGGAATAAGAAAACAAGCAGATATTCTCAATGTTTTGTCATTAGATAGTATCACTGATACTCAGAAATCTGACTACACAAGGCTCAACAGTTACTCCATGTAACCCTGCTTGTGCTCACAGATGAGGTTGTCAGTCATGAGTTTCATTTTGTTGCTGTTTGTTAGTAATGTAACAGAACATTTTTTTTTTCTCATGTATTTTTTCACTCAGTCCACCAGTGTCTATCTTTTTTTTTTTTATGTCCCTATTTTTACATTGTGTTCTGTCTCATGACATTAATATAACTTCCTGAGTGGAGCCTTTCCCATGCCTAGTTAGCTGTTAAAGTGTCTGTAAATTCTACTGGAGTCAGGGCAAGCTTGATAAATCTTTTGTGGTTTTGGAAAACTGATATTTTAAGACCAGAATATGATCTTTGATGACGTCCTCAATAATCATGAATTAATCAATCAAGCAATATCATACAAAGTGTAAAGATCTGCTGTTGAGTGGATTGGCTCCTTGACACTTCTAAGTGGTGGACTTTCAGTGTAAGAAATTGTGACCATGGCCCCATTTAGTGAATCATAGTCAGTATGTGTGCTCTAAGCAAGATTACTCTTTGCAGAGCTAACTATAGAGTGCAGAACTAACTGTAGAGTGAAACACATAGTTGTTTATTAGTCCATTTTATATAGAGTCACTTCATTTGCCTGTGTTACTGTTGGGCTGATGTAAATATTCCATAGCTGTTCCATGTTTTGTGTAAAGACAAGATGTCCTAGCTCACCAGTGCTGTTCTGTTTCAGTCTGTATTTCTCTAATACTGGTGAATCATGAAGAGTTGCTGTGCACTTCAAATTTGATTCATTTGGAATGTGAGGGACTTCAAAGATATGTTTTTTTTTTTGTTTTTTTTTCATATTTTCTTTTCATGTGACTGTTAGCTGAGTCAATCACCAGGTTTTGTATGGTGTGAAAATCTCTTAAGTGTAAACTTGGTTTATAATGTGAGGGTTATGTCTGATATGAAAGAGTTCAAATTGAAAAGACAGTTATGTGTTGTATGAGGTAGGTACAATAGAAATCCTTCTGTATTCTGTTTGAGTGGATGGTTACCACTTGGCACAGTTGCAGTTCATGTATCAAAATGTTTACTTGTATCAGCTGTATGTATCTGTGTAAATTTATGACCATTATTTTCATTTTTTTTTTAAATTACTATTCATATTGATGGTATAGACAATGTATGGTATTATGTTTATGATTTATGAACATTTATCCAGAGTATACATATATTGTTTTAATTTTGTTCATTTCACAAGATTTGTGGGATTTTTTGTTCATGTCATTAGTTTGATCAGCTCATGAAACTGAGGATTGCCATGTGAGGAAGAATAAATTATGCTGAGTGGTGAATGATTCATATTCAACTCATTTGGAATTATGTATGTTTGTAATTAATTTAAATTGCATTGCTTCTGTAAATGATTTGAACAGTGTTGTGATGCTTAATAATTTTGCCATAAAAAACAAATTTGACATTGAGTCTATACTAAAAGACAGGATTATTTCTATAAATTTCATTGCCACAATAACAGCAATTATGAGGATAAGTTAAAAATAAATCCAGCTATACAGTCTCTTCTGTGAGTGGAGAGTTTAATGCTTCAAGAGGGAGCACCACCAATGATCAAGGAAGGAATTATATGTGGGATGTTGCTGCACATAATTTGTTTCAGTATCAAGTAGTAGTGGTGAATGTTGATATTATGCCCCTTGTGTTTGTCATCTGGTTTTGCAAAAGTATACCATAATGAGTTCAAAACACAAAAAAAGCCAAAAAAAAAAAAAAGGTGTGAGGCAGATGCCGGTACCTTTACTATTATTTTTCACAATTTTTAAAATAGTTGTGAGCTTCCTGTATGAGGCTTGTGAAATTTTCAGTTTCTATGAAAAATACATAGTTTTGACCAAATCATAAGTAGTTATGTGATACACAGACATCGGACACTGAGATACCTTTTCTGGGGAGTATCTCCAATAGCTAGTGGAAGTGAACAGAATAGGTGTAAACCGTCTGGATGTCAAGAAATATGAGCAAATAGAATGTACTTTATTTTTGGGCATACTGTGAATAAAGAGTTATAGTATTTGAAAATGCTATTGTGATGCTGGAAATAACATTTTGTAGCTCTTTTGAATTTGCTTTTTGTGTGGATGCTCCACAGTATATGAATACAGTTATAAGGTTGCATTGAATTTTTTCTGCAAGAGTTTTGAAGTCATTCAGTTATGTTGATAAAAGAAGCTAGTAAGAATCAGAAATTTTAGATGATGAGAAGCAATTTCTGTTCAGACTTGGACTTTTATTCAGTTTTGAAGTTCATGGCAAGTCTTACAGTAAAATTGTGTGGTCAAAGCTTTGTTGTTGTTTTTTTTTTTCCACACTGAAATTTGATTGTGATGAAAAAGAAAAAAGACAAAAAAAAAAAGCCAAGAAAGCAAAGATAGTTATTTCGAGTGGAAATACTGGAAATGGCTTGACACATGGTGGACTGTATGAAGCGTAAAGTCTTCATCAACTGAAGGGATCCTCCTACCACTAACTCCCAGTTGAACTGGGACAGACTGGGCTGGTGACTTCAAGAAAATTCAGCAGCTCTGTCACCCAACACCCACCTCAGTCATGCAAAATGAAAAAGAAGCAATTTGTGCTCTGAACAGAAGAAAAAAAAAAAATTGGGTATGACAGGTTACAGCATGTAATTGCATTTATTTAAAATGTAATATTTATTCAGCGCATAATCATGCACACACTAAGGTGCACATTTGTAGTCCTTTGTGAATGTTTGCCCAGAATGAGAATAGATATGTCTGCATCTATTAAATTAAATGATCTCAATGTAAAGTCACATAAAATTATTTATGTTATGTTTGTAAATGAGAAATTACCCATATTTTGTCTGTCTATCAGATGAGTTATTATATGTTGTTTTTGTTTTGTTTCTTGTTTCATTTTTTGTGTGAAGAAAAAAAAAAAAGAAAGCCTTCTTGGATTGGATTTTTCATGGTCTAAATGAAAATCAGTACATGGCACCAGGATCTAATTAGAAGAAACAAAATACATGTACTTGTATCCTGGGCTGCATGTCTCATTTGCTAACAAGACACTGCAATAACCAGCAATACATTACTGACATTACTGGGTTGTAGTATTCAGTGGCATGGAAGAGATGGGGTCATAACCCAACTTTTTCTCATAACCAGAGAAGAAGTTTTTAAACTTCAGATGTCATACTAATGATAAAAGGACTGTTTAATCTTCAGAAGTAATGTTTTATACAGAGAAGCCTTTACAGCGGAGTCACATAACTGTATTTTGCTGCTTAAGACTGTATTATTAAGGCACTGAAAATTTCATTAAGTGAGTGCACTTTTCTGGGAGATTCATGATAGAAATAATTAGAATGGTTTGCCTGTAAATTGTTCAGTACAAAAATCCACATCTCTTGGCATGACTATCTTATTGTTTTCTCTATAAAAATTAGCCATATATGATATGCACAGGGATCTTGTGCCCCAATTTAGAAAGTAGGTATTTCATTTGCTTTTTGTCATGTATTCTAATAATCACCATGATACATAGACAACATCTTTCCTTTCCTTTGAACAGACTCCTCTTTCTTTTGGAGTCACAACTTCTATTCCTTCATTTTTTTCCCCGTTCACTTCTGTACATCTTGTTCATTGTCTTAATAGAAATCCTTTTTGCACTCACTTATTATTTTTTTTTTGGTAGGAAGTCATCATGAACTGCTGACATAAGTTATTACCTCAAATTTTAAAATCCTTGATTAGTGGAACAATTTTAATATTTTAGAGAGCTTTGGACTGTCTCTACCTTTTTATGTTATATGTAGTTGTATAGCTTGAAGTTGTGCTTGTATAGTAAAAATGGATAAATGTGGACCCTGAAAAGTTGTTTATAACTGTTAAATTTTCTTGTGAAATTTGCCAGTGTCACGTCTCTCATTATGAGATGGAAAGTATCTGGTAATGGTTGGGAAAAGAGAGGTGGAAACTTGCTATATAAGTTTAATCATAACCATGGAATTTTATTTATCACTCACAGGGTAAACTGATTATTCTGAGGAAGTCATCTTATCTAATCAGTTAATTTGACAAACTTTCCATATGTACACATGCATATTGTATCTATTTCAAACTGGTCAGTAATCAAGGTATACAGTGTTATGGTGTCTTTCACGCGTCAATGTTTGAGAATGGTTTGCAGCATTTGAAATATGTACATGTAGTTTTAAATACATGTATTAAGAATAATATTCTGAAGGAGTAGTAAAAGTAAGATGCTCAATTGTGAGAACTCACAGGACTTGAAATATCCCATTTTTAATTTTTTTTTAACAA
The DNA here is from genome assembly GCA_038406235.1 of Peronia verruculata. Classification (NCBI taxonomy): domain Eukaryota; kingdom Metazoa; phylum Mollusca; class Gastropoda; order Systellommatophora; family Onchidiidae; genus Peronia; species Peronia verruculata. The sequence continues at coordinate 6,259,032 of JBCAUA010000001.1, read as the reverse complement.
CATTCCATTAAACCTTTAAACATTCAGATATGGTTTCATAAAAATGGCATAATTACGTTGATCATGCCAGAATGTGGGAGAAAAAGTTCACGCTTATACTTGTTGCCCATATATCACCTGGCAACATCTGCGTTGTTGTGGAGTACAAAAAAAAATAAAAAAATTGGTTATGCGTCAAGATGTTCATGAAGATAAAATTCATCCCACAGAATAGATAATTATGCAATTTGCAGCTTCTCAGCACTTGGCAATCAATTGTTCTGATTGAATAGTAAAAGTGTCTGCAAGAGTATGCAATTGGAAGATGCATGGAATCCTAGAGTGTTATATATCATTTTCTTGTTTTCTTTTTCATTTTCATTGCATTTTTTTTTTTTTTTTTGTTACTGGTGCTTATTTTCAGATATGTTCATAATCTTTTCATGTAATTGGTTTCCTGGCCTTTAACTTGGAGATTTCATCTTTATTTTCTTCATTCCTAAGTCTTGTATGTACAGATGTATTAGTCGGCAGTATGTAGTTTACTTAGAAATAACCTGGAATGTAATAATGATCAATTGAAATTGTTTCTTTCAGCAATGTGTCTTTCAACATCCATTTTAACTTGGACATAGATAAAGAGAAACTCTGTGTATTGAATAAGTTTGAGAGACTAGTAGTTGTTTCTTCATTAAATATCATGTATGTAGTTTTTCTTTTTCATTGTGAGATCTTTTTACATTACAAATAAAGAGCATGTATTGTCACTCAACCCAGCCTTACTTTATTGTTTTTATTCACACTTTAAAGTTGACAACAAAATCATTTCTGAGCAGTTATATCATATTTCCTTTTCTTATTTTGCACATGGTCTGTCAAGTACATGTATTTCTATTTTTTTTTTTTTTTACTAATTTACCACAACATTTACTAGTATACACCAAAACTGAAAATAATCCTGATTTTGCTCTCAACAGTAGTGTTTCTAAGAAGTTACCACAAGATAATCTGACTAGTAATTAGATCCAGTCTCTGCTACAACTGACTCGATAATGAAACTGAACTGCTTATCAGCTTATCATCAAAAAACTTTTTTCCAAATCAAAAGCTATAGACATGGTTATGTAGATGGTCTTTGAATTTAAAGTGCGGAAGTGAAATATAATAATATTTTGCAGGTTTGGTGAGATCTACTGGTATTTTCCGAAAAGAAAAATCGTACATAACCTTTGCACTTTTTCAATATGATGCATCATACACAAAAAAAAAAAAGATGAAGAAGAAACATAGTTATCCAGGCAGAAAAGTTTATTTTGCAAAAGCTTGTCAATCTCAGATTCAAAATAATTGTCCATAAAACATACAACATGATACATAAATGTCACAGGAATGTAACAGCAGCCTGAAATACCTTTTGAATGATCGTGGTAAAAAATCACATAAAATACTTGTGACTTGTATTACTGCAATTTTTTTTTTTTTTTAGCCTTTCATGAAGCAGCCTTTTCCACTGAATTTATTTACATCACAGATGTGTAACATTTATGCCACAAGAGCAGACATAGACCATTTTAGAGCAATCCAGTTGGTGGATACAATCTCGAATTAAACATAAGAACTAAAAACATTTCAAATAAGATTGACATTAACCAATATAAAGATATAAAGAAAAAAATAAGACTACCAAAAAGGACTGGTGTCAAGCAAGACGTTACTTTAAACAAGATGAAATTAAGTGGACCACACTACATATGTATGACAGTGGCTTTTTCAGGTTTCCTTCATAAAATATATCAGGTGCTGTCAAATTTTTGCCTCTGCTATAACAGAGTTTAAAAGTGAACTTCAATTTTATTATGAAGGCAACTTTACAGAGCAGGTGCATCACAAAAATACACAATAAGCATAAGTGTACAAAACACTGGGTATTGTCTTTCATGAGCTAAAATGCAGGCAGTGACAGTAGAAAACAGTCAACTGTTCAGCTAGTGTCACTCTTACATGTGGGTTCAGGCCAGCCTCACAGATCATGACATGATGCAATAAAAAAAAAATGTACTGAACCTATAGCCTACCTGACGTCTTTTTCTTTAGAGTCTACAAGGGCAGCGCAATGTAAGGCAAGACTACATGCTAGAACTGACTTTGCTTTGCCATAGTTCACTATTTCTTCATTTTATTTCAGTATTGACCCATACTACATCTTTTGTTCAGTCCTATATATTTGTTGTTACACAAAAGAAAAAATGCCCCCAGTATCCACCGAAGGGGAGGGGGGAGAATGATAGAACCACAGGTGCCCACATGACACGATTCAGACACGGAAACAGACGAGATTGCCTAATCCCGTGGGGCACCCCATGTACTTGTGGCAGGTATTTCACCACCGAAAAGGGAATGAAGATCCACCCGACCAAGAGGTGATGCACTGTTCCGGATACTCAAGAACGCCCTGACTTGTCAGATAAGTCGTCAGAAGAAACTGGCCAGGTGGCAAACCACAGTGCCAGTGGCTTCAACATTGAGCCATCTGACAAACAGCCATGACATTGGGAGTCATGACCCCAGTATGGCCAGAGTTCCAGAAGAGTCAAGAAGTTCAAGGCTGAAACATCTAATAAAAGAGCCCATTCTTCCTCTGGAACCATCAGCTGTCTCGCTCCACCTGAGTTTACCTGCCACCATTGTGGCACATTGTACATTCATGTAGTGTTAAAACGGCCTTGTGGGCAAAGAATTACTTTCACCTTTTATTACTTTACATGATTTCCAAGTCTACTTTGAACTTACGGTATTAATTACAAAAGTGCAGTGAAAGATAAAAGAGTTTAAAGTCAGTAACTAGATAATTTGTATCACACTACAATTTCCATCTTGCTGTAATTTTTCTAGTTGTGTGAATAATACAGTGATCATGGAGGTGAAACCATATGGGACGTGACACGATGAAATCAGGCGCTCGTCAAACTGAAGAGATTGGAGAAATCACAAGTTTTTCATCAGTGAACAAATCTTTAAGACATTTTTTTCTTCACAGAACCCTTCTCTACGTCAAATCTAAAAATACATTTCTGGGTCAAATTTGCTGAAATACATTAAGTAAAGGCCCAAAAACTTGTGATTTATCAGCATGGGCTAACATTAACAAAGACTAATAAGGATTTGCAAAAAAGATCAGCCATTTTCTCTCTAAATTCAGCTGCAGCAACAAGTCATTCCTATTGTCTTGAATTGCCGATAACGCGACTTCTGCTAAAGGTAAAAAAAAAATTTTTTCACATACAGAAAGGGAAATAAATAAGCAATATTGGTACGAATAATACAATATGCTCAAAATCTGACGAGAGCCTGATTTCATTGTGTCGCATCTCATATTTTCAACAGCACCGTCATAACGTTCCATCGCATGTGTCATTCTATGGACAACCATTTTATGTAGCGTATAATTCATAAAGCATTCATGTCTTGAATACATCATCACAAAACATTCAACTCACAACAGTCACAGCCAAAATAACATCAATGCACCAATATGACTATTACATCAAACTTAGAATCACTCCACAGTCATTCAATATGGTTCTGCTTTCATAGAAAGCCTTTACAATACTAAATATAGATTTACATGAACTGTCCACACTTAAAGATTCTTCATACTGTACCCATGCATGCAAAATGCAAAATAAAATATATATACAAGTTAAATTCCTGATAACCACATTGAGGAAAGCACCCAATAAGTGCTTCAGCATAAAAATAAAGCAATATACTGTACTTTGCAGTCTCCAGTTTTAGGTAACTGGACCACATAGACAACATTTCAATACTCAGTCATATATAACTGGATAACTGGGCACTGAAACAAGCATAATGTGGTCTAGATAAAGAAAGAGAAAAGTTTCTAGCTCTAATTTTTGACCTGGTCAAAACTGCTATCTCTGTGAGTTATTTCCTCAATTACTATCAAATAGAATACCATCGGGGGTGGGGACAACTCCCAAAAAAAAATCCTGAGGATTGCGCGCGGAGTGCTTTGGCATCACGACAGAAGCCCACTGTGAAAGCTAATATGTGTATAATTAGCTACCGGTATATGTTATTAGGATAAATAT
>JBCAUA010000001.1:6215199-6234064 GCA_038406235.1 Peronia verruculata | reverse complement strand
ATACAACACACACAATCAAACTACGCTCCTCTTCTCTAACCGCGCGAATGAGAACAAAGGAAACGTTCTAAAGGTCATTTCCGTTTGCCAAATTGGTATTGGTCATATATTTCGTGACTTTGTCGACCAAAAGCGAAGCCAAATCTGTGAGCCGTGAAACGCGGCTCGCGGTATGAAATGATGGGATTTCCGAGCCGTGGAACGCGGCTCACGGTAGTTAGAGTTAAATGTAAAAGATGACAGTCATACAAAAACTGAAGAGTCACTGTGTGAAAAATTCGAGATTTAAGTAATTATCTAATTGGAGGCAGAAATTTAGGTTTCTATACATAGTTTTCAAACATCCATATCACTCACACTAACAATTATAGAGACATGGGATTTCGATCGTTCTAAAGAGTTTTAACTAAACAGTTAATGGGGGACAGTTAATGGCCTTGCAGCACAAAACCGCAGCCCCAACTAAAAGTCACAATTTTTGCGGTTTTGTGATGTCTTGTACTACACCCATGAGTTACACACACATTAGGAGAAAAAATAATGATAAAAATAAATAACTATGCACAGTTCATGTCTTTTAAATGAATTTTTACATCCCAGCTTGAATCTTCAGTTATATTCATCAATGGAAAGAGTAATTGTAAGATGCCTAAAGGGAGCTTCTTTTTTTTTTTTAAACACTTAGTCACTGTTAGCTGAATGGGATTGGCTCTATCTAAACAAAGACTCTCATCTAATCTGTTAATTAAATGTACAAGTTGTGTGTTGTGGAGAATGAGTTTCAGCATCAGTAAGAGCACAGATCCAGCTTAACTCTAGAACTGCGACCCAGCCTAAGGGCTACAACGCCCTGCGGCACGCATTGCCGGGCTTGTTAGTCTGAATCACCAGCGCCAGTGCTTAGCCTTAGGATGTTTGTTTTGACCATAGAGACTCCGCCTTCTCTTCAGACTGACACAATGCGGGTCCAGAATGACAATCTTGCTGACCTTTAATCCCTCCCCTAACTCCACCCTTTATTCACATATACATGTATTATTTGAAAGAGCTGATGGTAGGAGAAGAGGGGTTGTATTCACAAAGACATGTGAATTCCATATGGATGTCAAATTTACCACCTCTCGTCACCCAGGCTATCTCCATTACAGATTTGTTCATAACCTAATGTAACTGTCCAGACTAAACCACTTCACATAGGGGTGTATTTACGTTTGCGTTATAGAATCTCAGTGTAAACTACAAGCCATCATCCCTCTGACCACGTGGACATAGATCAGATCGGCGATGTTGACGGGGCAGCCTTGACTACCAAAGAAATACATACATGTGGTCTAATGACGACATAGAGTGAGAGCACAAGAGAGCTATCTGATTTATAAACTTATAGATACATAGCCCTCTTATACTCTCAATAGCCTGATCGCTGGTCAATGCGAAACTTGAGTGGGTCATGTGGCCAGGGGAGTCTGCATTCTTATTCAGTATAGAGTCCTTGAAAAGTCCTTGAATTTTAAGGCATCTAGGGCCTGTTTAATGTGCATATAGAATGCAAGTGAATGAAACAGCAGTTCAAGAAGCTTTGAGTTAAGTGCTGTAATTAATTGAATATTGATCTGGCAGAGAAAATTCTGTCAACTGTGTTATTATGTCTGTATGTTTTTGTTTGTTTGTTTGTTTGGTTTTTTTTTTTTTTTTTGTCTTTGTCTTTGTTTATCTATAATACTTTTTTTTTTTTCTTATGTTATTTACATGTATCTGCATACTCTTATTGCAAGTGCCAATCCAAAAAGAAAAAAAAATTGGGAGTGAAAGAATTCTGATGTCATTGTAAATGTGTTTTATTTTAAGTCGGAAAACAAATGTTGAAAGAAATTAAATGGCCTTAGTATTTTGTTATCAATGTTTATTAAGGGGCCTTTCTGCGTGACCTCACTTGTTGTCTTTTTCCCCTTCCCCCACTGTATATACAGTCAATTTAAAATGTATGGCAGTTTCATATTTTTACTATTTGTTTGATGTCTATTAAAATCTAAAGGGGTACAGGAGAATTACATACCTACTTTTTTTTTACCATTTTCAGTTGATGATTCTCAAGACCATGGATCCAGTGTATTCCCCGGTATGCAATATAATCAGTATTATGGTGATAGTGGAAGAGGACAAAGGTCAGATTTTGGCCAAGGTGGCGTGGCAGCAGATTTTTTCCAAGGTGGTGCTGGTACAGCTGGAGATGCTGGTGGCGGAGACTCCTCAGGTTGGTGGCCTTTACTTATTTGAGATACTGTGGCTGCAGGAAGGAAAATCATGTTTTCATGAACAGAAATCAGGGTTATGGTTGAATGCACCTTCTAGCTGCTGGATTTGAAAAGGGGAACACAGCTCAGATTTTTTTTTTTCTTTTAAGCTGAAAAGGGGGAAAACATGCTTGTTGGCATCAACAGAAACAAGTAAATTTATAAAACTGGGGTTTATTTAGAAATCACATGTTTTATTAATGATTTATTGCATACACTTAGTTTTCCAAGAGGACATTTTGACTGGCTATATATAGTGCATTCAAAGTAAGCAATTCCTTCTTGCAGTCACATAGTTGCTGAACCACTGAAGATTTGAAACAAATTACTCTGTGATTCAGGTGTTGACCAATAACAGCAGCAAAAGAGGGAAGATGCCAGTAAAATTTTATTCCTCGCCCAGTCTCAAACAGCATCATTTGTGAAATGACCCTTATGTGAAATTTTGCTGGAGAGGAAATGATCATAAGTAGATAAGCATTTGCTGTTTTATTTAGATCATGAATTAGGCACAAATGGTAGTCAGTTTGGTAATCATATCACGAGGAGAAAATTTCTTTTTTTTTTTTTTTTTTGTGAAAACTATTTGAAATCCCTGCTATTACTTCCTTTGCCAGGCATGAGAAGTGTTAATCAAGCTGGGGAAAAGAAGAAATTCACCATACTTCATATGATTCGAAAAACTGATCATCCAAAAAAAGATAAAACCATGCTTTATGTCCACAGTAACTTTAAGGGAGCTATTAATGATGTATGTGTTAGGCAAAGTGATGTTTTTCTCTTGACTATGCTGTTTCAACACCCTTTGTGTCTGGGAAGGAGGGACGATAGGATTGGTCACAATGATCTCCCATTATACACTGAGAATAGTCAGAGTACAAAATTCACATGCAAAAGGAGAAAGGTGTTCTTATTGGCACAGATAAACTTTAACTAATGGTAATAAGCAATGAAGCTTAGCAGTCAGGACAGTGATCAGGTGGATGCCTAACTTTTCAATGTACCTACAAGTCCATCCACTTACAAGCCTTTTTTTTTTTTTAGTCTCGATGCAAGGGCTTTTAGGCATAGACCACTGTATATGTCTAGACACATGTAACTACCATAACAGATCTGAAGGAATCTTAAGCTTTTTTAACTTTCTGGTTGTTGCTAGCTTTATTTTTGGCAGATCCCCTTCCGGATTTTTTTTTTTTTTTAAATCAGTCTTGGTGTTGTAGTTCCGTGCACACTCATAGCAGAAGTTTATTAGGCTTGACTAGTCTCGTTGTTCCATAGCTTAGTTAGATCTAGAACATGAACTTGTTAGTCTCAATTCCTCAAACCTGACTGATGTTCGGTCAAATGATCACACAGAGTAGTTAGAAGTCAATGTTTGAATCCCACAATCAAAACAACTGATATGACCATAGTCTGAGAGAAAACTAAAGAAACAACTGATGCAAGAGGGGTGGGAACACCACAATTTAGAATTAGATCTGGCACAATCACATTCGAAAAACTGACAATGACAACACTGCATAGAGCTTGTGCTTTTTTTTTTTTTTTTTCTCCTCATTAGCAAACTTTTTTTTTTGTTGTTCCTTTTTTTAAATAGTTATCATATTGCCAGTCTATATTATGGTGGAAACTTTTCAAAGTTTTATAAACATAGCTCTGGTGGGCTTAGTCTTTATTTCTTAAAATTGCATTACCGGACTGTGCCAACCTACCCAGTAAAATTTTTAGACTTTTTCCCTGAAACAGTTTGACATCCCTGAAAAACATTTAGGCCTTATTTTAATCATCAGCTAGAATATTTGGCACCTTCTTTTGCTTTGTAGGAAGTGACCCTTTCGTCACTGATATCTTCTTTGAGAATGGGCAAGTTACACATATCTCTTGCTAAGTCTAAAAGAAATCAAACCAGACATGGAAACTTGGGGTGGTACCAGATTAGTCATGAAAAGCTCAGCTTGCTGCATATTGAGATGAGGCTTGAATCAAGTAGATCCAGTTTGGTGGCCTAAGTTCTCCAAATTTTATTTTTTTAATCTGGTTGAATTTCCTCACTGCTGACACCTGCATCACAGTTTTTTTTTTTTTTTTTTTCAGAACTTCATGGTTCTTATGTCTTATAATAATTAAGATCCTGTGGATGAATGTTTGATATGGCAAAGTTTGTGTTTAGGTAAAGCAAAAATATGCCTTTCTAAAAGAAGAAACAAAAATGCCCGAACTTTGTTAATGTTTACCTAGGTCTGTACATAATTATGTCTCGTTACAACAGTTATGGTGCTATACTATAATTGATTATTAAGTTTTGGTACATACTGTTGCAGTTTGGAACATGATTGCAAAGGAATGAGTTTCTAGTAGGCCCAGAGCAAGCATTGGTACCTTTCGTTGATTTGTTTAATTTCCCTTGCCTATCAATGAGAGACAGTGACCTGGCATTGTACACATTTTTTGCAGCAGTCTCTTATACTGGATTATTTTTGTTAACTGAATGAATACGGCATTGGAATAATTAGCAGTCTACTTGTCAAAGAAGACAATATACATTTATGTAATACAGCTATAAATCAGCTATACATTTATGGGATCAAATGATCAGTTAACTGCTAGTTACAAAAATTTTGCTTATGCACAGTTAAATCAAAAATTGTTCGTGTTAAATCAGACGTACAGAATTGCCACCAAGATTGAACCTAGCATGCATGTCCTGAAAATAGAACAGTAAAGTTGCATTGATTTTTAGTCAGCATTTGCAGGCAGATACTTTGCCCCTCATTTCACTGTTGTTCCAAAGTTAACACTTCAGAGCTCATTGACATTTTAAAGATCAACCAGAGCAATAAAAGTCTTATTGTAATCTGGTTTATGGCCTGGTGACTATATATGGTTGGGTTTGTGGCCAAGTCCCCGGATTGGATTAATATCCCATTTCTATTAAAGTGGTGATTAACATTGGCTTTTCCAAAAATCAAACATTCATCCTGCATTATCAGTGTGGTTACTTATACTGTGCTCACAAAAATGGAAGCATTCCTTTCATAACTCTTTGTTCCCATTTTTAGTTTCTCCAAAATAAGAAATTGCCGTTGTTTTTAGTTGTTGTTTTGTTTTGTTTTGCCAAGTAGACAATCCTCAGTGATGAAAATCTTCCGCGGATCCGCGGAAATCCTCGATTTCAATCGCAGGAGGAAATTTCCTCTGTTTCCTCAGCCCGTCCTCTGGCCGGCTGCCATCCGAGCCCCGGATCCGCAATTAATTTTTTTCTGCGCGAGTCCGACGGATGACGTACCGGATGTTTATCTCGAGGCTCCCGAATCAGAGCTAGGCCTAGGGCTGTGCAAGCTTAGATGTACCTGTAGTCGATTTGTATTCGATCGTGTGGTAGTCAAAGTTTATAGTGTTTTTAATAGTACTTGTATCGAAGTTTTCCTTTCTGATTGTAGGATTGATCGTCTAGAGATTAAGCTCTAGTTGTGACCTCATGAACGTTTTGGAAGTGTATTCTGATTCTAACTGAAAGACAGAGAAACGGAGCTTCACAATGAAAGTCCTTAGTAAAAGTGATGCCAGCTTGGCCAGAGAGGTAGACAAAACTATTAATTAAGCATTGCAAAAGTAACACTAGGCTAGTTGTTCGTGTTACAGGAGGTGATGTCAATTTGCAGTCGAAAAAATTTCCTCCTTTTTGATGATTTCCTGTTTTCATCACTGAATCCTGTTTACACTCTGCTTTAGTCACCATCAGGCTCAGCCCTCCATTTTTGTTGGCATTAATAAAAATGTGCCACATTTTGGTATTCAGAGCAAGCACAACTCATTTCAGTCTGTATAAAGCCTCAACAAAAACAGTACTCAGTTGCCTGTCCCTCAGAGGGTTTACCCAGTGTAAGATTCTTGAACTAACAGCTCCTCATGCATATAGTACCATTAGTTTCTTCCCTGTCCAGTCCTTTCAGATCATGTCAAATTGTGTGTGGGCACATTTTGCGCAACAGCTGAAATGTGTGGTGTGTTGTCTGTCTTTATGTTTTGATGCATTGTATTTATGCCAATACATTTAAATGAGCAGCAGTTTTCCCTTCAGAGACTTTACAATTCTTTAATGTTTTTGGCTGGGATTCCCATCTCCTCACCCATGATTTTTCCTGAAAGGTTCAAATCTCATTTTTAAAAGTCAGTTTTGGGGGCAAAAGCACTTATTCATCCGATAGCAGACGTAAATGTCAGCGTCAGCTTCATATCCTCTCCAAAATCAGCAGTGCTTTGCAAAAGATGGAGGCAAGTGCAAACAAATGAATCTTTTATTTTTAAATCAAGGAAAAGGAAAGTACAGTGGCCTCCGCCTAAGAGCCTGCCTCTGCTGCAAAACAGATTTTTTTTCTCTATTTTACCCCTCTAAGAAGCCACTCCCCCCAAAAAAAATTTGCCTAAGAGCCCGGATGTCGGGCCAAGACATATGTAATTTCATATCATATTGTCCACTTGAAAGAAACCCCCAGTTCTAGATGTGTTGTAAAATTGGTATGAGGGTGGAGTGGAAGTGATGGTTGATGTATGACTGCATGATGGGCCACAGTGGACTAACCCTTATGCATTTCTTCGTTTTACAACACGTGGGACAGCACTTGCAATTGGCTCCATAGGTAAGGCAGTGTCAAGTTAAGCCTCCTGACTGGTCAGTTGTTTTGCTACTTCTGTCAGTCTGTAAACACTTTAGGCACTCATGGCGCATGCAATTGTCCGTGGGATGGCAAGGCAATATCACATTCCATTCAACAGTAATACAGTATTATCTGGTTGCCAACCCTTCTGGTAAAACCAGGATTTTTCTGGATTTCAAGCGAAATCCCAGGCGCTAAGAACAGTGCTTAAAATTGCAAGATTTCTCATAAATTAAATAATAATAACAAAGAAAAACACAGAATTAGCAAAACTACGAACTTTTTTGGCTTCGTCACATTTGATATCCAGAATGTAGCCTTCTTTTTCTTATCAGCCTGTTAAGTTCGCTAGTCAAACTAGTTTTGCCGTACTCTTGCCTAGATTGTGCACATGATACGATTCCCAAGCCAGAACAGTGGGCGTTTATGGGCCAGTTACTCCACTTCGAGTGGCCAGTGATGGTCAGTCACGCTTCGAGTGTCTCACTGGTGAATCAAGTCTAGATATAGAGCGAGATCTAGATATACCTGTGAATCAAGTCTAGATATAGAGCGAGATCTAGATATACCTGTCTTGTGCTGTGAGCATTGACTGGGCTTCTGGTGTAACCCGGCCACCTCTAGATTTTCTCACTCCATTATGGTGAAAAGTACGGGGGGGGGGGTTAATGCAAGCCTATGTAACCGCCCCAGTGTCTACTGGGATAGTAGATTCCCAGCTTCACAGGACGAAAGCCAACTGGCCATGTACAGAACTTAAGATCTGCAATGTGCAGCAAGTTCGATGTTGCACAGAGATAGAACTAGCACAGATTTCTCGTTTCCCAGCCAAACCCACCCACCATAGAAGTACATTTAAACCATACATTTTTAAGAAACATTGTAATGGATGGGGGGGGGGGGCAGAAAATACAGAAATTGGAAGGAACAAAGATAATGGTTAATGTTTTGCCATATCCCAGATATCTATAGCTGTTTGTATCGATCATAATGGATTTCACCATAAATTCTACTCTGGTTTTCATGTCATACTTTCTCTGTACACTGAATCATATTTTATATTGGCACCATACATGATAGATCCTGACCAGATTATTCTGTGGTGCATACCTTTATCAAACTATGATTCAAAATGCTGTGAATTTGAAAGTTTGGGGTAAATAATTGCTGTGTGCATAAATTCTTTGATTGGAAACTGCAAAACAAGTTTTAGCATCGGATTCTTCTTTTTATGTGAAATCCCTGTTTTGGGTTGAAAATTGGGTTGATTTTTTAAATTAATACTGGTACTGTACTATAACAGAAAATGGGAATATTATTATTACATTTTAAAAAATGAATGGGGGGGAGGGGGGTTAACTGTATAGCTTATAAAGATAACAGTGTTCCTGAACAAAGCAATGTAATTGAAACTCGACTGTTTTTTACATCTGAAAGTTGTGATTATATTGTTTACATCTGAAAGATACAGAGGTGGGGAAAAAACCAGTGAATTAGGGACTTTCACTCTCTCCACCTAACCACTATCTCTCCTCCCATTTTAGGCATATTTTGATTATTATGATGGCCTTTACTAGATACTGTTCATAATAATGCTGTAATAGTTTCAAAAGGGAAATTGCTGCTGGTTTAAAGGTATTTAAGGTGAGTAATTTATAGTTTTGTCTCAAGGTGTTAAATATGCATAGTCAGATGGCCAGATCATTAATGGAATATTTAAAATTTGCTTAAACTTCTAAAAGGATACATTTTTCTGTGATGGCGAAAACTAGTCTACTGTATAATTCTATATAAGCATAAAGCAGGTTTGCTCTGCCATGTCACAAGAAGACTTGTTTGGCTTGAAATTCGGCACAAATTAACCATTGAAATTCGGCACAAATTAACCATAGACATCCATTGCTTTCGGTAAAAAAAAAAAAAAAAAGCTAGAGAGAAAGAAAATAAAAAAGATCAGTGTGTGAGAGATTGTCGTTGTGCTTGAAGGGAGGTAGTTCACAACAAATTGAATGTCATCAGGGAAAACATTATCCTTTTATATTCAACGGTTTCAACAGCAACTGTTTCAGTTGGTTTAAGTTATCTTTCTTTGTCTTGGATTTCTGAACTCATGGCAATTTTTATTCTTGGTTCCTTCTTTTGTACTCAAAAAATTATCTCTCATGATCCTTGTCACATTTCTTGACTCAACTGTAAACAGACTTCCCACCCTGACTTTACACCACAAAGCATGTCTGCAAAGAATTTGCTCTCTTTTTAAGGATTAAGATGATATCGACGTTGAAGTCATGTATTTGTCGTTCATCACTTATTCTTACTGAGAAATGTCTGAAGTGTTTTTACATGTCAGGTGCTCCAAATGTTTGTCATGAGCCTTATCAGAATTTACCAATATCAATCCATTTGGGTTACTAAACATATTGACATTATGGCTGGCGTTAGCACCAAACGAACATCTTTGTGATAGAGATAGTGTGTGAGCGTTCTACCATCATTTGCTTGATGCTGTCAGATGTATATATGCAGTTTTTCCATGGGACACTAGTGTCTTTGCTGAATTTTGCTAAGAAATCTGTGCATGATGAACAATGCATTTGTGGCTGTACTTTGTGGTCTTGATTATGCATTTTGTTATTTCATTTGTGAACCTTTTATATATGTATTATCATGTCACAGTATTCTAATTATGTAATTTTTATGCTTTAATGAGAACAGCATGTTGAGTGATAGTGACAAAATTTTTCTAAGGTCTGATCATCAAAAAGAAAAAAAAATGATTGTTTCATGATTGAATTCTTTTGATAGCATCAGGAACAATACCTCTGTGCAGTTTCCTTTTGACTGAATGCATTTTTTTAAATGGATACCTGTGTTCTGTTATAATCATTGTACAATTTTATTCCCCCCCATAATGAACTGCTTTTTTTTTGTTGATTCCCATGGTTCGCCCTTCTTTTTTTTTGATACAGAGTCAGTCATTTATGCATGATCTGTATTATTTGTTATCCAAAGTGACAGTTTTGATGTATGTTGCCCAACCACCTACGAAGGGAACTTATTCCCTTCCCCTTTTCTTGTCTTATTTTTGAGGGTGCTAGTGTAAACTTGCCATTATACTTATTCCAAGCTATTTCAAGTGACCATGATTTTATTTCTGTTCGTCTGCAGCTTCTGCAGGGAAAGATCTTATGGTTAAAGCGGTCAATGCATCTTTGAAAACTTCTTCAAGACTATATATCTGTCAGTTCTGCAATAGAAGATTTCTGCATAGAAGTCACTATCGAGGCCATGTAAACTCACATTTAAATCGTAAATCGTTTGTCTGTGTGTGCGGAGCTGGCTTTACCTATGACAGTAACTTAGCCAGGCACAAGCATCATTGTCCTCGTGTTTGGAGAGACCGCCTGCAATGAACTGCTTTGAATGATCTTGTTATTATCTGCTCAGTATGTTTTATACATGTACCTAGACTTGTATGATAACCCAGAGACAAATTTGTGTTCCCCTCTTGAATTTTGAATAGATATTTGTGTTCAAACATTTCGTGTTAGTCATTGGAATTCACACAATTCAATAGGCTCTACTGTTTTGTACAACTATCTGTAATGTTTTTTTTTTTTTTTTTAGTCAGTCCCAAAAAAATGCTTCGAATGCTGGTTCAAATTTCCACCAGTAATAAATAAGTGTCAGCATTTGCATGTGGCCAAAGCAATAGTGAGGGGGACAGAAATTAAGTTTGCCCCCCATAATCAGCAAAGGAGGAATTGGCCCTCTTTATCGGCTTTGCCTTTTTCTCATCCCCAGAGGGAGCAAGATATGGCACTTCCAAACAATCAGAAAAAGGCAGGCTGGCAGGGGACAGTTCCTCCTTCCAAGCACTAAACAGAGATGTAAATTTAGACACTTTGAATAGTGCTGACAAGGGTCCATTTTCATGTTGGTGCTATTATTGTGACAAAGGCTTTAATTCGGAGCTCCTTTTGGTAGAGCATTTGCATTCTCACTCACATAAGAAACCCTTCCAGTGTGAAAAATGTCCACTGTCTTTTATGCATCGCTCAACGCTAAAGAGACATCAGAATGTTTGTGGTGGTAGTTACACTGTGAAGAAACATGTATGTCCTTTTTGTGAGCGCAGCTTTACCTACAGGCATGATCTGAGGAGACATTGCAAAAACATTCACGTCGAATTTTCCTAAATGGTCATTTCATGGTTTGTGTGTCCCTGTATTTCTGTTTTAAAGTAGAGGGTAATTTTTTGAGGTCTGATTTTTCACATCTTACATGCTTTGGCTTTGTATGATCATGTGAACACTGAACAAGTATGCTTTTTTGGTTTTTATTAATTATTTCTCTGATTATTTGAAGTACTTTGATGAAATTGTGGAAATGGATACTTTTGGGTATTCCCATGTCATATGATAGTTAAGTCTGCAGTGTTGTTGTTTTCTAATAGAATTTCAAGTTTGTCATGTGTATTATATAAGTGTCATCTTTCAATTCTGTCAATATAGTTTCTCGATTCATGTGTATGTATATTGACAGAGGTATGTTGAATGGGCACATGATCAATTTAGGTAGTCATAATACTTTGTGACATATATTTTGATGGGTTGACTTTGGCCAAAACTGAAATCAGTGGAGTTTGGTAATTTTGGCAGCAACTTTTCTAGATAAGTTTCCTTGCCAAAACTGGGAAGTGTGGAGTTAAGAAAGTCATGCTTGGACTGATATGACACAACTGTTACATGCAAATATGAATATGTCAGTCCTCAGCCAACAGCTCCTTTTTTTCTGTGATACCTTGTTTTTTTTTTTTCACTCTTCCAAGTTGTCAAAAATGTCTTTGCACCAAACCTGTTGTTCATATTCTTTACGTTTTTGTATGTGTGTATGTCTTTTCTGTACAGTTAATGAAATCGTTGGTATGTGCTATATTTGTTCCATGGAAGGTCTTATTGTAATACATCGAATTGAACGAAACATATTTTTATCGGCTAAGATAGTTGTCTTGGTTGCCATTCTATTTTGGTAATTGTAATTTGTCAAAAAAGAAAGTGGTAAAAGTAGATTAAACTGCACTTTTCCATTGTTATTGTCGTTGCACATTGTAGAGTTGTCAGTACCCAAAGGATGTCACAACACAAAGAAAACAAATCGTTCTTTCTCTTTACAGCTAGGCGCCAACAAACAACTAATTCCTCTCATACCTCTAAGCAGCCAGATGCTCGCTCTCTGGGTGACCATATGGCCAAGTTCAAGTACGAATGTCAACACTGTGGACGCAAACTTTTTCATCATGGGCATTACATGAAGCATATGAACAAATATCATTGACAGATGCTAGTGTTATAAGTTCATTGTTTTAATCTCCTGTCCTGTTTCGGTACTTTTTGTTCATCACAGTTGATACTCTCTGATGTGAAGTTAAAGAAAAGTGATAGAAAATTATGATTTTGCCACGATATCTAACTTCTGCTGTGTGAACTTTTTTTCTTTGATTCAGTTGCTTATCTCTCTCTACACATTTGATTCATGATTGAACATCTTGGAGTTGATTCAAACCGATGGAAGAGGATCTAATACAAATCCCATAAATATCTTCATTTTATGTAATGCGATATCTTATGGGAATGGCATTAAATTGACAAAACATCACAATATTTATATAGAGTGACAGAAATGAAATGTAGTGCTCTAATTATATCAAAATTTCATGTTTAATATTCCAGCTCAATATCCCGTAAAATGTAAAAAATGATATACATGTAGACCCCTTTTTTCTGTGCTGTTCAAGAATATGTGTTCCCCTCCTGTGATCAGAATTTTTTTTCTTATATGTGTTTCCACGAAGCCCTGAGCTAGCCCCCTGAGATAGTGTTTGCTCTTTGTAAGAATTGTATGCTTAGAACAAAATCTGACCAAAAAAAATTGTTTGGGTACTGTAAGCTGTTTCATTTTTCAGTGAAGTCCTGTGAAATTGTGGTGGAAATATCTGTCATTTTGATATTAACATTCATCTTTTAGTTATTCATAAGATGGCATCAACTGTACACAGCATGCCCCTTTTCTGTTTTGTTTTGTATTTTAATTGCGTTCTAAAAATTGCTGTGGAATTTAGTGCTAGGAATATGACAAATTTAGCTTTTTTTTTTTTTTTAAACTCTTTCTTTCACAGGCTTTGCGTTAGCAAGACATCGGTGTGACATGTGTGGAAAGGAGTGTCGTGACAAAGTTCACCTGCGTGACCATAAAAACAGTGTTCACTTTAAATACCTTCCACATATGTGCAACTATGGAAGAAAATTTGCATACAAAAGTAGTTTTGTGCGTCATAAGCTAACATGTTCTAAGTGTGTAATGTTTGCAAACCAGAATACATGAACAAAGGGAACAAATTATTTCCATTGGTTTAGCATTTACTTTTAACACAATTATTTCCGACTTTGGGAATTGTTTTGTTTTTAGTTCATTCACATTTTTGAAATTTTGAATTGTCTGTTAATAGTTTGGTGATTGTCTTTTTTTTTTTTTGTGGATTTTATATGACACAAGCTGAAAATAATGAGTGGATTTTGCAACTCTGAATGTGTATCACAGTAGTAGTGAGATGTTTTCTCTGGATTAACAGATCCCAGCATTCTCATTTGAAATCGTGCTGACATCATCACAGAAATTTGTTCCTGCTAGATCATTGAAATCTACCTAAACGAATACATGTAAGCTTTGTGCTCACAGATGTACATTATGGGCTTATAGCATGTGATATACTCAGACAAGTGATAAAATATCAAGGCCAGGTCTCAAGTGGTATATAAATTGTGTTTTTACACCCATATCAACAGTAGCACCTTTTTTTATAAGATTATAGACACCATTAACCTCTCCTATTGCAACAAACTTCTATGCTTGATGAGGACCATAATGGGTTTTTCCTTGTGTCCTATGATATTGAACACAAGTTTTTCGTATGAGTAGGACAGAGCCACCACCCAGTTGATTCATGTGGATATTTTATAATTTTTCTCTGCAGGCACCTTGATGTTTAGGTCAAGTGAACATGTGATGACTGAGTCTCAGTCAGCACTGAACAGATATCAGTGTGACTTTTGCGGGAAACAGTGCAGAGACAGAACACACTTTATAGAGCACAGAAACAGTGTACACTTCAACTTGATGCCTTATATCTGTGAATTTTGTGGGAAAAGATTTCCCTATAAGAGGAATGCGGTGCGCCATAGATTACAGTGTCATTCTCGAGATTTTGTCACAAAGTGAAAAAAAAAAAAAACACTTTGCTCTCATTTTGAAAGGTAGTGTAAGTCAAGTTTGTGCCAGGCCGTCATTGATATTTTTATATGCAACAAACATTACTGTGGTCACCTTTCCTTCCAAGCCACTGTTTTCAATTTTGCCTAATTACAATATCAGTGCAATTCACAATTGTTGATGGGTGTTGCATATAGAGTATCGAGTTACCACACCACTGTCCGAAGCTGCAGCAAATTATTTTGTCTAGATATAAGGATGGGTGAATCGTTGCTGTCGGTTTTTCAGATGATCATTTTAGAATCAGTTCCTAAGATGATGAATCTAACAGGTGCTATATGATATGTGAATGGTGAATGAATTATTATCATCAGCTGTATGATATGTGTTGAGCCATGCATGAGTTGTTTTGGAACTATTTCTCTGTTGGTCATGGGAGATGTGAGGTCCCACTGTCTTCAGGAGGGAAATCAATGCATTCTTTGATAGTTTCTGTTCGTTTCACAGGTGCTGGGTTCACCCGCTTTCAATGCAAAATTTGTGGACAACTGTGTCATCATCGCAGACATCTTCAGGAACATACAGATGCAGTTCATTATGGTTTATTCGAGTTTTCCTGTCAGTTTTGTGCAAAACGCTTTGCATATAAGAAAAATTGTCTGCGGCATACAAAAACATGCCCTCAGCGATCATTTGACTTTTCAGCAAGATGATTGTAAAAAATCTAAACAAGCTGCTTTGTTATATCTATATCTTGGATTATTTTATAATTTGTGTTACCATTTTTAAACTTCAGTAAGCAGTTTACTGTGCACATGACACTTTGTCACTCAGGGTCCTGTTACTTCTCATGTGTTTTTTTTTTTTTTTTAAATCAAGAATGCTTCTAGGAAGTCTGTTATGCAAATTTTAAAGTGCTCGAGATATTTGGAATCTTTTTGGATAAGACATAAATCATTAATTATACGCCACCATTGTTTGAAAGGCGCAGTTTGACATTTCCAGTACACTGACCATCACAGGAAAATGTGCCGTATAATTAGGTGTCATTTCAAGTGTGTAAGATCTATTAAAATGGTTTGACATAAGACCATACCAAACCATTTCAACGTATGTTATTCAAATAGGAAGCAAGTTTATAAGTGACTCCGCTGTAATCCACTACTTTTTATCTCTTGATACTAATTGCATGCAGCCAGTAGCTAACACTTAAAAAGTGGGTGAACATTTCTTTCTTCAGATCTCTGGCGTTACAAGTACCAGTGTGATATATGTCAGAAACGTATGCGTTCCTCTTGGGAATTGCGTGATCACAGAAACAGTGTTCATTTTAAAGTGTTGGCATTCTCATGTGAAGCCTGCGGCAAGAGATTTGCTTATAAACGGAGCCTAAAGAGACACCTTTCCACAACATGTGAAGCATTGTGTTCTTTTACTTCACAGTGAGACTAGCAATTTTTGCAGTTATGAAAAATGTCCTCATGTTTTACTCATTGTCATTTAGTATTTCACTTACTGTTTATGGAAATGTTGAGAGTTAGTTATTGTGTTTTGTTGCATTCTGTTGTTTATTTTAGGTTTTAGCCTATTGTACAAATCCTAGTTTGGACATAAAAGAAGCAACATTTAAAAAAAAATAAATTTTTTTTTAAATCGCTCTTAATTGGTGTGGCTATGAAACTTTCACTGGAGGATTTCACAATTTTCTGGTTGTGTATTTGCTATAAGTGTTCTCTCTCTCTCTTTTAATGGAATAATGACTTGCTGTTAATTCTCTGACTTCCCAGATAATCCATCAGGGAGACTGTGGTGGTGCAGCTTATGTGAAAAGCCACTTCAAAGCCGCCGACATCATAAGGATCATATGAATAGTGTTCATTTTAAACAATTTCCCTATTCTTGTAATCAATGTGGAAAAAAATTTGGATACAAAAGCAATATGATTCGTCATAAAATAACAGCACATGCAGAGTCACCAGTTAGTCAGTTTTAGCATTTGAAATTTACTAAAATGTCTTGTAAGCCCACATGTACTAGGATAGAAGGGGACAGGAAAGGGGAACATGAGAGGGATTTTCAAGTTCACACATTTATCGACTTTGCGTCTGAATTTTAAGATGATCAGATTGGTAGTAGTTAACCTGGTCTAATACTAATAGCTGAAAAGTTCTGAAACCATGATGTGGTTCCCAGTTCAAGGCATGGCAAATTTCAAGTTCCTTGAAAAATCTAATTACAGTATATGTACATGTATGGAATATCATTGTATCCTCATGCTGGAAATCATGTGAGAAACATTATTTCCGTTCTTGTAGGCCTTGTAATCCCTTCTTTGCATCCATATCTCTTTGAGTGTCACTTAAAGGATTAAAAATAGTGCTTTTTATTTAATGTTGCTCCTTGCTTATCTTGTAGAGTTATCATACTCATTGCTGAGCCCATAATTCTTTCTTTCTTTTTTTCTTTTTTTTTTTTTTCTCTCCAAAACATAAGTACATCCTTAAAAATATCTACAATGGGGAGGGGGGGGGGTCTTTTTTGTTGTTGCCCTTTTTTTTTTTTTTTTTAAAGAGACAGAGTTTGTGTATGTCATAGTGTATGTCAAATATATTTTCATATTCAGTGACCCTTTTTTTTTTTTTTAACTCATAAGTTAGTACTGGATACAAATTTGTATGCTTTACATCCAGTATGATCAAGAACATGAAGAATGATCTTCACCAGAGAATGCATATTTCTGACACTTTGCCAGCACAGATTTGTTCGCCTTTCTTTCTTTAAAATTTTATTGTACCAGTAATTTCTTGTTTGCACTGAGGAAAGTGATTTTTACTCTACAGATGTAGGTATTGGATGGAAAAAAGAAAAATGCAACTTGTGTGGGAAGTGTTACCGGACAGAATTGCAACTGAAAGAGCACAAGAATAGTGTCCACTTCAAGAGATATCCATACCAGTGCAAAGACTGTGGGAAAAAATTTCCGTACAAAGGAAATTGGGTTCGGCACATGAAAACTGTGTGTCGACTGTCTTTTCCTCCTGACTAAGAGGATTTAGTGTCATTAGTGAGTTAACTCACTGGTTTGGAAGAATTGTGTAGAAAGAGAAAAATTGTCAAGACACAGTGATGATAGACATCGAAATAGTGGCAACTTTGTACATGTCTTGTGATGGCTTCATGTCCATGTTATTCACCTTGAAAGCTGTTGTGTTGGAATCATACACAAGATATTCATTTGTTCGGAAGCCACAGATGGCAAGTTTCAGTGATAACAAGTTCTGTTCGTTATAACAGTATCTTTCCATTTTAGTCAGAGATACAAGACTTGTTTCCATTTCAGGTTACCCTGTCCTTTCCAGGCACTGTGGCCAGTGTGGAAAAAGTTTTCAAAGCAGCTTTCACCTTCAGGAACATATAGGGGCTGTTCATCTTCAAGTCAGTCAATATACTTGCCCCAAATGTGGTCGGGGATTTGGTTATAAGAGAAGTTTCAAACGGCACCTCTTGGTGAATCATAGTTTTCATGCATCCTGAGAATACCGCCCAAGAATTGACATTGCAACAGTTTTTTCGAGATGTGAGGAATGGTGGTTAATGCTCTTCAAAAAAATTTTTCCCAACATTTTCCCTTTAATGTTTTCACTATCTTTTCCACACCTAGATTCTAAATCTTTATATTTTTTAAGGCATGTAAGGCAATGCCTAGTTTTACTGTTGCTTCTTGTGATGTATTTTATTCTAATCATTTTTTTGTTTGTATGTTGGGCAATCAGTTTGTTTTTTTGTCCCCCTCCTCAAAATTCAGGTTTCGCACAAAAATGCAGACCTGTGTATTTATCTTATTTCTACATTTTAAAATGAATCTTTCAAGAAGAAATACATTTTTTTTATGTTTTGAAATTATGAAAAAAAAATCTGGGTGTACTTTTTTTTCCCCCATGAAATCATGACGGTGTCAGATATCAGAAAATGTAAGATGTATGATTTACTGCCATTAATGATTATGATCAAGAATACAGAGACTTCATTTCTTTTGCAAAATTATTATTTTCAAAGCAAATACGGCACAGACCTGTGCTTTTTTTTTTTTTTTCATGTCTTTAAACTTTAATGTTAATGATAGCAACAGGAGCTCATGGTCCCCACTGAGGAAAGTAATTTTTATTCCTCAGATTTAAGTATTGGACTGAAAAGAGCAAGGTGCAAAATTTGTGGGAAGTCTTATCAAAAACTCTTCCATCTGAAAGAGCACATGAATAGTGTCCACTTCAAGATGTGTCCGCACCAGTGTGAACAATGTGGAAAAAAATTTTCGTACAAGGGGAACTGGGTTCAACATGTGAAAACAGTGTGCCAAGCACCCTTCTCATTCAGACTGAAAGTATAGAAAGTATCAAAACTGTTAATTGGGCTGGCTTTTCTGGCTCCGGAGAAGTGTGACTGTAGAAAAAAAAAAAATGTCACAATGCAATGAATATTAATTTTAGGATAGACTTAGACAGTATAGCAATAGCGAGAACTTTGTGTGTCGAGGTGGTTTTTTTCTTGCTGTTTTTTTTTTTTTTTTTTTTTTTTTTTTTTTTTAATTACCAAAAATACGTTTTTTTTTCTGGGGGAAGGTTTTTTCTTTTTCATGAATTCGTG
>JBCAUA010000001.1:6162258-6196639 GCA_038406235.1 Peronia verruculata | reverse complement strand
CTCTCCCCTCCCCCCCCCCCCCTCCCAAAGGCTTAGTCATGATCTTTTGTCACAGCTTCAGTTACCTTCGACTAATGAGCCATTGTTGCAGCGGGCTAAAATTACTTCCCTTTGCCGAGTACAAGGGATATAATACAAGCATTAAAAAAAGAAAAACTCATTTGAGACATGAAGGCAAACAGTTATGAATTTCATGATGAGAAAAGACAATTACAGCACATGGCTTTTTCAGAATGTTCATTTTCCCATGTTTCAGTTGTCACGAGAAAAAGGGATTTTTTCCTTCTTTATAAATGTTTGTTTCTTACAACTTGTACTTGGCAAAGGGACTCGATTTGGTTAACAGTGAAAATGACTCATTTGATCCATTAATGAATTAAATTCTTCATAACATGCACAGATGAAATTCTGTAATACTTCATGTCGATATTATGATGAAATACTTGCATTTCTCTTCTCTTTGAGTGTTTTATTTAGATCTGCCATTTGTTTGTCAGAATGCCAGAACTGAGTCACATTGAAGCTCCCTTAGAATGAGAGAGGATAGACTTTCACTTGTTAAATTTGTATTACTTATTAATTATAATATAATTTAGAAATAAATTATTGCACATTTGGCTATAATTCAGAGTCGGTATATGACAAATAATTTGTGTGTTGTTAATTTATTTTTCAGGTCATTGTACTGTTAGACTATACTGATTAAATTCTGAATCTTAAAATGTCCTGTCTTATTGTTGTCTGATGGAGCTGTGGTGCCATTAAAATGCAAAATAATATTTTCTCATTCTTCAACAGCTCTCACTCGTGCTCAACAGGAAGAGCTTGAAATGTATTATAGAAAGGGAACAGATCAGCATTTAACATTCTTGGTGAGTTTTTGTGTGAATTGTGGGTTGACAAATTTTTAAATAAATCATGATATGACAAAAATGCTATTGAGGATATAAAAGGAAGCAGTTGTGAATTTAGATTTATTTATTACAATATCTGCGTATTTGCATATTTTAATGTCTCATGGCCAGTCAGATGAGTCCTAGGTCATGGACTCTAATAGAGACATCAGGGATTGAATGTGAATAAGGTGGTATGTGATTGTTTTTTATATTGAAGAAATGGACAGAATGTTTGTGCCTGAATAAAACAAAAAATATTTCTCTCATAGGTTTTAATATTGCAGGATATTGTAGGACGGTTATGTAGAGTTATGTGTTCAATTTTGAAGACTTTTCTCTCAATTTTAGCTGGTTTTGGGGTCACAACAGTGTCTTCCATTTGCTGTATCTCTGGCCTAGCCAGGCTAGTTCAAAATTTTGTTCATGACCTGGAATTGTATGAATTCAGGTTTTATGTTTGTATGTTTGTGTTGGGGTTTAGTGACACATCAGTACGATTACAGCTATATTGTGTCAAATACGGTAAGATACGTTTACATGTCAAGAAGAGAGGAAAGAAAGTGGGACAGAAGCAAGGAGAGAGAGAGAGAAGAGATGTCACCCCTGGAATGTTGAGGATGGCACTCCATGGGAGACACCCCACCAGTGATGGTTTACACCGTCTGCAGGTGGGAGTAGTCTCAGTAGAGAACCTATCTATCAACCCAGGGCCCGCGGGGAACAGGTTTTATGTGATGGTAATCTCACTTTGGTGGAATATCAACATATGACTGGCTGCGAGATATGTAGATATGTAAATAGTTAAGCAAGCCTAGCACAGTAAGTTAAAATTCCGCTCTTTTTTTTTTTTTTTTTGTTCAGCCTAGTTTCTCCCATATCATTCAGCACAGCTACAGCTGTCTATTTTTGTTTTCCATTCACATGTTCATGTATTTGTTTTATTTGCCTGCAGTAATTAACGAGAAAATAGTCTGTGAATCCTCAAAATCATACATTTTCATATGCATTAAGACAAAACAAAAAACATTTTTTTTTTCAGCGCAACATGCGCGAGGCTCACGCTATGTACCCATTTACGGGTAAGCGTGATAAAGAACTTTTTGATAAGGCTCTTGCAGAGGTAAGTTTTTTCTCTTTCTGCATTTATCATCACATGAGTATCATTAGCTTGCATTGAAAATGAGACATGGTAGCAAAAATTGATAGTTCTGTGATTGCATAGGATTGGCATAAGTGGATTTTGTGGAGGGTAGTACTAGGGCTTATTCCAGAATAAGGTCTAAATTAAGTAGAAATAGTGACATCACAAAATAGTTTTCACAACATAATTATTCCTAGGCCTTGGACTGTACTATTTTCTAACCTGGGATAGATGCTGCATGGCATTTTGCACATCGTCTTGTGATCCAGGTAGACCTAGACTAAAGAGTCAACCAACTTGCTTTGCGTGGCAACAAATGGCTCAGACACCAATACTACTGTTGCTGATTTTTTTTTTTCCATTACCGTCACCACTGCTGTTGCCACCATCACACTATCAACAACATAACTAGCCACAATACTATTATATACAAGTACGAGTAGATGTTTATTTTACATTTTTTTGCAGTCTCAGTCTCAGAAGACGTGGTTGCCAGCTGCCAGAAAAAATGCTTCAAGCATATGGAGCATGATGACAAAGATTGCCCCAGGTTTGGCAAAATGCACCTTATGTAACAAGCAATTTAGATCGGATAAGGGAACATCTAATATGCTGAGACATGTTAAGAGCAAACACAAAACAGCAAGTGAGAACATTGGAGAAAGTGGAGCTCACCCAAGTGGACAAAGTTTAACATCATCATCAGAAAGCCAGCCTGTTGAATCTGAACATCAAACTATTGCACCAGCCTTAGACACAATCACCAGATGCAGGGCAGAATCCGATAGAAAGAGAGCTCTGGATCAAAAGCTGCTGAAAGTAATTTACAGAGACATGCAGCCGTTTTCCATTGTTGATGACTTTGGCTTTCGAGATTTTTGCCGAGAAATGGATCCCAGCTATGATCTCCCCAGCAGATGGCAGCTGAAACAATCTCTCTCCACTCTTTATGCACAAGAAAAAGATCAGCTGATGGAAATATTATCAGACGTGGAATCTGTGGCTATTACCATTGACTCATGGACTTCATTCAACACAGACAGTTTTTTGATAATGACTGCCCATTTCCTATCTTCCTGGGAGCTACAGTCTGTAGTCCTGGCGACTCGAATACTCTATAAAGATCAGCAAGGCAATGCAGAAGAGGCAATGGCAGAGATCATCAATGAAGTGTTGGAGGAGTTCAGTATTAAGGAGAAGCTGATATCAGTAACAACTGATAATACGTCAGTTATGATCATTTTGGTAAATAAGTACCTCAAGGCACTCCATGTGAAGTGTTTTCTTCACACCCTGAATCTGATTGTTGAAGATGCAGTCAAGGCTTCGAGTGAAATGAGACACATGGTTGGGGCAGTGAGAGCAGTATTAAATTTTTTTCTCAAGAGTGCGAAAGCCACAGCAAAACTCAGAGCGGCCATTGAAGACTTGGGAATTGAAGAGCAAAAACTCGGTCAAGATGTTGACACAAGATGGAATTCTACAATTAAGATGCTTCAACGGTATTGTGAACTCCATCCAGCAATCTGTGACGTTTTGTTTGCTCTGGGGAAAGTAGAACTTATCATTCCAGATGAAAAATTGGAACAAATGAACACATTTCTGGAATGCCTTGAGCCATTCGAGGAAGCTACAGAGATGATTTCAACAGAAAAGAAGACATCTCTATCGAAAATCCTTGTGGTTGTGAGACAACTACAAGACTTCCTCAAGAATGAGACAACAAGGTGTCAGCTGACAGATAGCCTGATCAGTTGTTTATCTGATCGTTTTCCTAATCCAGAGGAAGACTTTTGCAGTGCTGCAGCTACTCTACTGGACCCACGGTTCAAGCGAATGCCATTCAGCAACGACTACCTAAGAACCAGACACGAAGAGGAGATAGTGAACATGCTAAACCCTTTCTTTAGTGGCAGTGACAGCAGCACAGATGACGAAAGCGTGACAACAGAGATTGCAGCACCTTATTCTGCCAAAAAGCAGAAAAGCTTCATGCAAAGCTTTGTTGACAGGGTGAAGCAGCTCGAAGAAGCTACTCCGCAGAAGCTGACTGGGGCTCGGGCAGAGTTTCAGATGTACATGTCAACGAAATTTCTTGATATGAATGAGGACCCTCTACAGTGGTGGCAGGAACATTCCTCATTATTTCCTCATCTGAGTGTTATTGCCAGAAAATATCTGTTCATTCCTGCAACATCTATTCATTCTGAGAGATTCTTCTCCAGAGCAGAGGAATTAGTGTCGAAAACAAGGAACTGTCTCGCTGAATCCACTATTGACATGGTTCTCTTCCTCAACAATTTACAGAACTGAAACTGTCATTGGTTAGAATTCTGAGGAAAATTTACAAAGAATCTCTTGCAGTGTATAAAAATTGACAGATTATTCCTTCTATTACAAAACTGTATTAAATAGGGGAAAAAAACTGGGTTTATCAGTAATAGGGGACATTTTTTGCATGTTTGAGCTGTAAAAGTTGTTGGAAAAAATGTTGTACAGTAAATAAACAACACATACAAACTAAGCGCATTAATCCAGTGTATTGCAACCAATCCCCACTGGCTTTTTTTTTTTTTTTTTTAAATTGCTTAAGTGCATGCATATGTGTTGCTGTTCGTGTGGAGGTGTGTAATATAATTATATGTGGGGGATTAAGTATGAGCTAGCTAAGCTTGTGTGGCTATTTCTATGCCTAGTCTTTTGATGCCGTCCTAACCGCTGTACTACACACTTGACCTGTCCAACATAAAGAGAAATGAGTGACAAGACGAGAAAAACATGGCTGAGCGAGATGAAAACCACGCCTCATAAGCTAGTCATCACGGCCCACAGGTTTTGTCTGGCCTTCACACATTTTACCTGAAAACCAGTGAATGAGATCCCTAATGGCTGTGTAGTTAGTGAATCGGCAGATGCTACTTATGATGAAAATTTTATTCCTGAACAATGTTTCTGCTGGTAAGCTTGATTCCCTGTTTGTATCACTAGCTAAAAAAGACTGCAAAAGTGCAGAAGATTCTAGTGCACAAATTTGTTTTTAGCATTTGCTGTTTTTATTAGCCCAATGATGGTCATTTGGCATAGCGGGAGGCCAATTTTTTTTTTCTTTTAAATCACAGCCTTTTGTTTAAAAAAGAAAAAAAATCAAAGAACAGAAAAATTTATGTTGGTTATGTATATTTTTACACAAGATGGTGGAAAGAAAATCAGTGTGTGAAATATTTTTTATATTTCCTGGTAGTTTCCGTAACTGAACATTTGGAATGCCCGGATCTGTTATATGACAGGGCCTTTGATTTTGTATGTAGTCACAGCGTAGCAGGACAGAGATCAAAACCATCAAAATAAGATCATCTTTCCTCCACCCACCCACACACACACACACTCACAAATTTTCAATGCAAGCTCATGATTTGTGTGATGATGTCATGCCATGTATCAGAAGCCAGTCTTTTAGTTTATGAAATAAATAGATAGCTTGTTCATTATTATTATATATCATGTTCTGTTTTCGGTAATTTGAAAATTTGAAGTCTAAATTGAACACTTAAAGCAGTTGTCAAGAATTTTGAGATGCTATCTAAGTTTGTCAGTCAGACTCTTTTGACATCATAGGTTTGACTGGTTTGTTGATAAATGGCATTTTACTCTGTGTGTGAAAAATCACATTAATGAACTGTGGATCTATCGTAGATGACAGGTTGTAAATTGTTTAATTACATATGTGTGTGTATGATTGGACACACACACATTTATGTATACATAGTTTGTTTAACATCCAGATTGTCCAGTCCCATTTGGCTTTCATTCTTAAGTGGTCCATTGATAAAAATATACCCAGATTGATGAAAATCTGTTTATTCAGAATTCTAAAATGGATGCTCTTTTCATGAATAAAGTATTATGTATCTTTTTTTTTTAAAGAATGGAAGCAGTTTGTAACAATGTGATTTGTCACATTTATTATACTTTTGTTAGAATGAATTGAGAATTTAATATAATATAGATGCTCTTGTTTCAAGCATGGCATATAGGAATCTTTCTGATTAGTATAATTAAATGATTAAGATTTCATTTTGTCGTGTTGGATAAAACATTTAAATCATTTGTGTTGGAGGAGGGAAAAGAATGGCAGGGAAAAAAAAAAAAAACACTGAGAACTGTATTTTTGCTGTCCGGAGTGATTAATTTCAAGTCGAGCAGGAAAAAAGAGCACTTCAGTGGCTAGCAAGGCTAGATGCTTTTTTTTTTTTTTTTCAAAACCTTTTTATTAATTCATTTCGTAAAAGGAAGGTTTTTCATTCATTTTGTGTATTTGTAAATGAGTGGTTGTAATGCCACTGCCACTCTCCCATTCCTTCCAATGTATGGACAGCAGACTTGCAGGTACCCTCATTCAGTAGGGAAATGAATATTGTCATGTTTTATTGTTCAAATTGAATATACATTTTTTGTGCCAATATTTGTCATATGATTTGAGGAAAACTGAAGAGCAAAAAATGTGCCAACATTATTGTTCATGAAATATAAATCTTTTAGCAACTTTTCATCCCTCACCATCAAATTTTTATATATAAATATATATATATACAGATAGTGGAATTTCAAAATGCTGGCATTTTTGCTCTTCAGTTTTATTCGGCAACAGATCTTATTTGCTTTTCATACTAAAAAACAGCAGCAATGTGGAAAAGCTTTCAATTTTGAAACATCCTGCTGAATTTTTGAGAAATGTTCTTGTCCAGTGCCTTTTTTTGTTGTTGTTGTTGTTGTGTTCTCATATGATATTGTATGTCTAAATATATCATATCACTGCTTAGGGAAAGGTGACAGTCTCTTTTTTGTTTTTTTCCCCTAGTAAAGGTTATGGTAATTTCAGCTCTTTATATGTCATTTTTTAATATGAAAGCTATTGAAAAGAAGAACATTGTGAGAGAAGTACAGTGGTCTCTGCCTAGGAACCCAGTAGTCTGGAGACTAAAAATGGGCTCTTAAGGGGGTAGGTTCTTAGGTGGATTGAAAAGATGTGCACTCCGTCTGTGACGACAGATGGTCTTCACTTCTATGATTTTTATTTTTTTTTTATCTTTACTGTCAGTAAAAGTTAACCTATGCAAACAAGTACAGCCTTCCTCCTATTGTGTGTGTGTGTGTTGTAATTAGATCTCATAGTTCCTGATCTTTCTTAGTGTATAATAACATCCGTAACACCCAGTGTTTAACTCAGGGAGTTTTCACATAATAGTTTCATTGTTGAATAAAAATGAGATATTGCTATGCTACCTCACGGATAACTGCAGGAGTGACCCCAGTGTTTGCAAACCAACCGAAATAGTCAAAAGAACGGACCAGTCAGGAGATGAAACTTACTCCACGTTTTCCACAGAGCTAATCGCAAGTGCTGTCCCACGTGTTGTCAAACAAAAAAAAAAAAAGAAAAATGGTGCAGGTTAGACCACAATGTTACCTGATTATGCGGTCATACATTGACTGTCACTTCCACTCCTTTGTCCACCTGTTCCCTCCAACCATGTCCTCATTTCACAGCACATCTAGCATATGTGTTTCTATCAAGTGGACAGTATGATATCAAATTACATCAGTAGTACTCGCCTTTCTTGGCCCGGGCTCTCTCAGGCGGCATTTTTATTGGGAAGCTTTTCTTAGAGTAGTAAATTATAGGGAAAAAATTCCGTTTTGCAGGAAAGGTGGGTTCATGGCGGACAGGGCTTCTTAGGCTGAGGGTTCTCAGGGGGAGACCACCGTATTTTATAGTATTGTGGAGCAACAGATTTACCAAAAAAATAGACTTGATAGGATGCAGTTGGGGTTCAGAAAAGTGGTATGATATGTTTAAATAAGATTTTGACTTTGAATTCTCATCTTTTGTGCTTTTCAAGACTCATCAGCATTCCTTCCAACCTGATTGGGTCCTAAGCTGTCTTTGTTTTTGTTTTTTTTTTTTTCAAACCCATTTGCACAAGCCCCATGCCCCTCTTGGTTAGTTTATTTCTCATTTTAAAGCAGAACTTGCTGATGAGTCTTGTTTGAATTTTTTAATTTAATTTACCATGTTTACATAAAGATTTTTTAATTAACCATGCATTTAATGAAACAAGAGCAACTATATTTAGGATAAAGAGCCCTTTTGATTTTGGTGCTGTGGTGAAACAAAATTTCAAAATTACAATTCCCAGTAAAAACTACTCTTTTGGCAATCAGAAATCATTTTGGCAAATTTCAGTACTTTAAAAGAGTTAATGATCCCTCTAGTTCCTTTTGGTTGTAATCCCTTACATCAGTTCCGGTTAAGTTTTTGAGCACTTTGAGGTCTGTGTTTGGTCCCATAGTAGGTCTTTCTTTGGCTTTGAAGAAAACACATGTCCAATTCTCCTGACTAGTTTCACGTGGCATCGCCTATATCATCTGATGATCTAGCTCTTCTGTGGCATTTCTTTGCCTTTTCAAGAAGGAAATTTTTTACGCTTAAGGTATGAAAGGAAGAAATGATAATCAGATATTCTTTTTCCAAGCCTTTTCTGTTTTTCCTTACCCAAAGTATCAGTGAGATTCCTGATTACACTGAGCTTTACTACATACAAGATGTCATTTTGCGTTCATAGAAGTGAAGTATTAGGGATAAATACGTTGGATATGTTACTTTGAAGAGGGGCTTGTTGGTGGCATCCAAAGGTAAGTGCATTTTTTTTTTGTAATAGCATAGATGCCTGGCCCTGCCATTTCTTACACTTGAGATCACCTCCTAAACCAGCTCATGCATCGAATGCCTGTGCTTCAAGGAAATGTGACACGGCTTTCAGAGTACCTGTATTGTAATGCCAAAGCAAAGATGGCTTACAGACGCAAGGCGGCATGGGGGAACAAAAGTAAGTGTTCTTTTTCCTTCTTCATCTGAGATCTTTGATAGATACTTTATGACACAGATGTATTACCAGAATTATTGTCCTTTCTGTCCTTGAAAGTTTTATAATGGGATCCGGAAGTTGTTTCATTCTATGTTCTTATTTGAAGTCGTTTGCTTTTCTCCGTTCTCTCCAATCACACCGTGCATGTTGTGAATTATGTCATCAACTATTGGAAGACAATTTCGCATCATCTTTCGCCAATGGTTGTGCAAGAATTTTGTTTCTCCCATCTTTAGATTTACTTGGGTCAAATAGATTTGTTCAGGTTGTGTAGCTTTCACATAAACATTTGCTTGTGATTTGCATGCTGTGGCTCAGAAATTTTTGATGAAAACCTTGTTATTTTCTGACAAGAAGGATGTGGAAGATTGACATTTAGGCATTATTTTAGAGTGAAATTGGAAAGGATGTAGGTAGGCGTAATAAATACTTGTAAGGGATTGTATACATTTTACAAAAAACTTTCCAACGGTATCAATATTTGTGGAATTCGAATCATCTCATCCTTCATTCATTTTCTTTTTCCCCCATCACCCTCATTTATTTGTAATCTAGAAAGTCCTCTAACAGTTTCAAAGACCTAAGGGCTACACTTTATTTTTGTACAATATTTTCTCATGTCAGAGATTTAATTAGCATGTCTGGACAGCAATAGACAATGTCACGTTTCATGGCAGATTTTCACGAGAAGTCCAATTTTGCGGTTCAACTATGTGTATACTCGACAATATTTCTTGAAAAATTGCTCAGCGAAATTGTCATACAGACGTTGCAGAGTCAAAAGTAAGTGTTTAATTCTGAGACTTTTATTGACAACTTTAATCATTTTTTTTTTTTTTTTCTGGGTCCACTCTAAACATAATTAAACCTCATACTTTTGTCAGCCTCTTTTTTTTTTTTTTGTCATTTTTTTCATTTGTGACAGCTTGTATGCCGTTTACCTCTGCTCCG
This sequence comes from Peronia verruculata, assembly GCA_038406235.1. Taxonomy (NCBI): domain Eukaryota; kingdom Metazoa; phylum Mollusca; class Gastropoda; order Systellommatophora; family Onchidiidae; genus Peronia; species Peronia verruculata. The sequence goes on along the minus strand of JBCAUA010000001.1, from coordinate 6,186,725 downwards.
CTATCAGCCATCTGATTACTTGGAAAATTATTTCTACAAAAACTGCATGGCAAAAATCTCTCTCCGACGGTGCCGATACCGACGTAAGTCACCCCAGTTGATCCTTTTTTTTTTTTGCTATTCCCATATATATAGCATTGATTAAGCTGCTGTCTGTAGAACAGGTTGTTGAGGCCAATATAGCAGAAGGGCTCACTTTTGCAGGGGTTCACCTTTTTTATTTTATAGCTATTTTTTCACGAAGGATACATTTTTTAATCAAGGACATTACATGATCATTTGTTACAAATTCTGTCTTGATACATGGTCATTCATTCAGTGGTACCTGAATTTTGTTTTCTTTTTCCCCTGCAGTTATATGTAAGGATGCCAATTCTTTCATTTGATCCAGTGCGTATTGAGGCGTTACTCTACGCGAACAGTATGAAAAAGATGTCTGTAAGGCGATGTAGGGACAAAAGCTACAGTGAGTTATCACTTATTATGTTTGATATGAGACATTTGATTGGAAATGGTGATAGTTTTCCCACAGCATCCATTGTCATTAGTTATAATGAAAAGGGACATGAAAACTTAAGGAGTGCATATTTTCTCTATGTGTGACAGTTTTATGTAGAAATGATACCAGCTTTCATGGATAAACATAGCTGTGGTCATATAAAGTGCCTCTCTGTCCTATATATACAACTGAAACAAAGGGGAAAAAAAGAGGAATGGGAATAGGCTGTAGAAATACAGCTTTTCACCCCCTTTGCATTTTAAGAAAATGTTAGGACTTTTTTTTTTTTAAAGAAAGGCCCTATCACAACTATTCTATTGTGTCCCAGTTTGTGTCAAGAATTCCCCTCCTTCGCTACAGTTTGAGGCGAACTGAAGCTGTTATGTATGCAAATACAATGAAGCAAGTGCAGAGGATGAGAAAAAAGTTTCCCTGTAAGTACCAGTTTTCCATGAGGACATCTTTTGGCTGCTCTTGATCTAGACCTCTGTCTCAGAATATCGTAATGGATTGCATTCAAAATATAAGGCCACGTTTGTGGGGGATTGACTGTGTACAAGCCACAGCTTTTATCGATCACGTCAGTTATTTCATCGCATACCTCTGTTGTGAATGAATTATGTGAGAGTGGAGCAGATTTTCTATGAAATCGCTAGTCGTAATTCCAGAAGAAGACGCCAAACAGTGAGATCAAGAACATTTGGTAAGTTATTTATAGAAATGGCAGCTTTCATTCTCTTTCTTTCCTTTGTTTTCCTCTTTAATCACTGCCGCCTCGCATGCTTCTGTCACTTCTGGTCGTTGTTCTTCTTTTTAAATGCTTCATCATTGTATTGTCAGGCATCAGTCATGACGACGTGGATGGAAGGGATTGCAAGCATTTGTATAGGGGCTTATGATAATGTCAGCAACGGCATGCCTTAATCACGTAGTGAACTACCTTAAACCTTTCTGTTGCTTATCGTATGATTCCTCTCAACACACCAGCTGTTCCTTCGTATGCCCGTCCTCACATACCACCCTAAAAGGGCTTTGGAGACATTCTATATTAATGCAACTCGGAAAATGCAAAAAAGACGCCTGAGAGCAAACTTTCAGGGTAAGTACATTATCTTTTATAGAGATTATTGAGCATGCCAATAGTGAAATCAGTCCAGTACATCTGCTATTTCCTTCAGCTTTTTTTTTTCTTTAAATACCGTGTTAGTAGACTCGGACACTTTTAGCTCTGTTTCGTGTAACGCAGTTTTAGAAGTCGGTAAAGGCTCCTTATGTATATCCTCGTGGGTGAAGGCACAATACCTCTTTCATAACCTGTTGTCACCACAGTGCTTATTCTGTTTATATATCTGCGCATTTGATTTTTCAAAGATATCACTATATCCCAGATTGTCAGGCGAATGCCAGTTCTCAGGTTTGCTTACTCTAGCACTGAACACTTCATGTATGTAAACTGTATGAGAAAACTTCAACTGCGGCGGCGTTCTGGTGAGTTGGTATGATCCAAGAGACTCTTGGTCTGATTTTTCCCATAATAGATTTATGTATCAGGGCTTCAGGCATCATTATTGGTTGTGTTTTTTTCCCTGAACAATCCGTTCATTGGAGTGGGTGACAAATGATAGATATATTGCTAAATTCTTCACTGTGAATATGTCAAGCAGTTTTCCAAACATGTCCAGTTCTGTATTTTTGCTTTTCTCTCAGCTTTTTCGGCGCATGCCATTGCTCGTCATGAGGTATGATTCAGTGGTGGAGAATTTCTATATAAACAGTATGAGGCGAATGTACAGGGATCGCGACAGAATGCAGCTAAGTATGTGATATTCCAACTTTGCCCATAAATACTGCTTTGCAGTCCAAAGTTTTCATCCCACAGAAATATAGGATATTCTGATTTCAAACAGCATGCAAACACATGCACAAACTTTATCTGATCTGACCTTTTTTTCTCAGACATAAAAATTCCATATAATTCTTGCATATAGGTTGTCATCAGAATAGTGTTGAAATTTCCAGAGGTAATTTTAAATCTAGAGATAATTTTTAATAAACTGGGGTGGTTTTATCTTGTTCCTAGTTTGTTGCTCCTTTTCACATTTTTTGTTTCTGATTTTGCTGTTACAGCAGAGTTATGAAGGGAAGGCTTAGTTGTATTAAATATGTGTACCATCGTTGTTCGCAGTCAAAGGTGAATATCATATTGTCATCTGATATCAGTTTCAGTATTCTTATTCTGGCACGATTCTTTTGAACTCAATTTCTGTATAGGTCATGTCTCAAGGTTATGGAATTTGTATGTATGTTGTAATATAGGTATGGTTTGTCAGTGTCATCTTCCTTCATGTTTATTGATTGCAGTCTGTCAAGGCTGCTCTGATCAGTTGAGATTTGTTTGGCTTCTGATTCTGGTGACTAAAAGGAAGCTAGAATGAGCTCCTGTTGCTAAGTTTATTTGCTGCGTTTTAGATTTTGATTGCAATGACATCTCGAAAAACACTTTAAGACTTGCCTCATAGAAGTGGAGTCCAATTAGCTGGACTATACAAAGGTATAGTTTCAAGACACCTCTCTATTTGTTCCCTCCAACTCCCTCACAAAATATTGTATGTGGTACTGTGTGTCTCAATATGTTAACTTAAACTCAAATAGTTGCTTTATTTATGAATACAATAAAAAGTTGTGGTTTCATTGGGTGGTTTATGTGACATATTGAATCAACTATTTTGGGCACTTTTGTGAATTTTTTTTTGCTCATAACATCTTAGTTTTCATTGTTGTCAAGTGACTTCTACATGGCTGTGCACCATTAGTTATGCCTTTAGTTCGACCCTTGCCGGCGGTGTGGTTGGGGTTAAGAGGTCAAGTCACAGTTCACCTCCGGCCCTTTGGGGAACGGGAGCTAACTGCTGTAATGTTGTGAAAATGTGCAATAGAAGGACATTAAGCATTGAGACAAAATAGAAACAGACGGATGAAATTCTAAAGTTTTCTGTGGTATATTTTTTAATGATATATCACTTGTGAAAGAGAGGATAACACTCGTTCCAAAAAGGGGTAAATTGTACTAAGTTTTATTTAATGTCAAACTTTATTGGTATCCAAATTATCAGGCAAAGGTTAGGAGTTAAGTCAGTTTTAAAAATATGACTGGAAAGAAGAGGATCTACCTTTCCAACAGTGGTACAAAAATACTCAAACTAAACCTGGTTCTGCCACAATCGGGCGTTGAAATATGTGACCCTCCAAATAATTAACACAGCCAGGCCCGCATCTACGGTCAGCGAGGCAAAGGCTTGTATTGCATGCATGCAGACAAGGAACACAACTTAGTATCATTTATAAAAACTGTTGTGTTTGTTTTGGAGGTTGTCTTGGTTGTGCGGTGTGTGGGCATTGTTATTGTGGTGGTAGTGGTGTCTGAAGATTGTTTTGTGGATTGGGATTTACTGTGAGAGGTGTTGCACAATCTACTGTGCATGGGCTTTCCGTTGTGGACTGCATTACTGATCTAAAACAACATTTTCGTCTGTGTATGCCCTATTACAGACTGGTTCTGTGGTCTGTCTACTTCATGTACTGTCAGTGTTGTTGTTCAAGTGAAGGCTTTTGTCGTTTCAGAAGAGAGCGCACGATCTGACGATGTTGTTATGTTGCAAGTTTGTGTGGTTGTCTCTATTTCGCTAGTGGGCCTCAAGCAGCCCTTTCTTTGCTATATGCAGGTACTGCACACTGTGCACATAATCCAAAGAAAGATTGGCATTGTATATCTATATTGTCCTGGCCTTTGGATTTCTCCGCCATGTCTCTTGCTCTTTTCACACCAGCCGTACTGAACGGTTTCTTTAGGCGTTTGATTTTTTAAACACATTTTAGGCAGACAGAGTTTGGATGATAGCCATCAATGTCTGGTTCAGTTTTAATAAATAAGTTTAGCCTTGCTATCACAGTTTTGCTTCAGTTTATTTTGCCTTATCACGTGTCTCGTGATGGCACGTCCTCCACAGGCACGACACATTGACATACTGACTATGTAGATTACATGAATGCGCCATAACAATTAAAATCTGCATAAGAAAGAATAAATATTAATAACACGCGTTCTAATGTTAGTTTTCAAAAACAACTTTTTCACGGTGAAGAACCGATCACTGAGGCTTTGTTAAATTTAAAATATGATGTTTTTTTCCTAGTGGTAAGGAGATATTGATCGTTAAAGTAATTTTGCACTGCAAATATCCACTGCAAATCACAGGTTATTTTCAACAATCTCTTAAAAGACAACTAAATATAATACACCAACCAAAACTACACTGGAGGAAACAGGAAAAATGTGAGAATATAATGGTGGTCATAAGACAGATGTTCACTTTAGATACATTCTCAGAATAATGGGCTGAAAATGTGATATCACTGCAAGACTAACAAAATCTGATATGGTAGGTGGGGAATTCCCTCTGGGGTCCCACCGAGAGGTGATTATTGTGCTGCAACAGCTGAACTAAAAGCACACTGAGGGTGGGTTTGCACAGCCATGACTAATGTTTGTGTTAGAAAGCATTGATATCTCCAAAAGAAATCCTTATGGCCATGGACCTGTCTAGTTTTCCACAGCATAAATAGATTTTCAGATGATGAAGCTATTCTTGGTTGTTTTTTTATTGGTTGAACTAATTTTCATAATATTTGATTATGAAATGATTGACTGCAAGTTCAGAAAGGAAATTATATTTCCTTATCTTATGAATAAACTGTAGAGAGCACTTGATTTCTTATTCCTATAACACTGGTCATAACACTTTCAGCAGAAAGGATTGTCAGTCTTATTGATGTTGGCATTTTAAAATTCTTGAGACACTCCACCTGTCTGGATCAGCCTGTGTAAACTCTTTGGCTTTCAACTGTTACCAGTATTTACTGTAAGAGATTTGAACCAAATTACAGTATGCCTCGGTTGCCAGATAGGGTCAGTTGCTCTATATCACAGCCATGGTACTGTATGGGTAATGAAAAAAAAAAAAAGAACAGAAAAAACATGCATCCAACAGTTTGTTTATTCCTTCATGTTACAAACACTGTTTAATTTTCTCGCGGTTTCTGCATATTGTTGTTGTTCCCCCCCCCCGTCAGTGAAAATAAAAGCTGATTGCCCCTTGTTTCTCGATTAGACCCTGTTCAATTTGATTTCACCATATAGATATATTTGCGAGGTGGGAAGGTAGAGGACAACATCTTTTTTTCTTAAGGTTGGTACTCTGATTTTACATTTTATCGCATACAAATTTAATTGTGCAAATGAAGGGGGGGGGGGGGGACGGACGGACATGCTTGGAGACACTCGTACACACAACATGATGAACAGTTGGAAGGGAATGAAGCCCTTTTTAGAGAAAAGAAAATAATGTCAGAAGATATTCATATCTCCAATTACCTTCTCTGGTGTTACTTGAGAGCACTGAATAACTACTTATATACACATTTGAATCGCCTGCTGTCTTTCTATTGCTCGTTTTTGTGTATGTGTGTGTGTGTTTTTTTTTAGGTCTCTGAGTATCTACATTAACTTTGTTGAAAATAAATCAAATATATCGTACATCATGTTTATTAATTGTCTATCCCAGTTGTTTCATCGTATGCCCATCTTGCAACATCATGCAGTATTTACAGGGCAGTATTTTTACACAAATTGCTATCAAAAGATACGTAGAAGAATATCTAGGAGTAAAGCAGTCACAGGTAAGTGCAGGGATGTATCAGTATATTACAGTTTGTTGCCCTACATTTGTTTTGGAGAGTTTGTATTATGGTGTAGCATCTTAGGGTCACAACTTCAAATATTGTGTATAGGCAAAATTAGTTCATATTTAGAACAGGCATCTGTCATAAATCACCACATACAACCTTGGTTTCTTTTGGCAAGTGGTGAGAATTCAGCTTGTGTAATTTTTTTCACAATTTTAGCTTCTATAACTTTTTTTTCTATTTAGATCTTTTTTAACTTGAATGGCATACAAAACAGCATATAACAAAAATGTTTTGTGTTAGCTGTTCACAGATACAGTTTCAAGAAAGAAAAAAAAAGTAAAAAGACATTTAAATATCCTCGAGGAATTCCGAAACTTGTCTTGAAATCACATATCTTTAGGCTTTTCAGCTTTCCGGGACAGGGAAGATAGGAGATTACAAGATTCATAAGCAGGAGAGCACAAGCTTCAAGGGGGCTCTTCTTATCAAATATCCTCTTGGAGTAGAACAAAGGCATCAGTTATTCCCTATAAGTTTTTGCCTTTTTTTTTTCCCAGCTGGTTCATCGATTACCAATTCTGAAATGCAACATTGATATTACAAAGAAACATTTCCATAAAAACAGCTATCAAAAGATATACATGAGGCGAGGGAGAGCAGCCAGCTTAGGAGGTGAGCAAAAGGCAATTTGCTCATCAGCTTGTAGCTAGTTGAAAAGAAACATACAAATGAAGGAATTTTCATGTAACTTGGCGAGCAAATCATGGAAAAAACAATATTCAAAATGTTAAGTGTTCCATAGGTACTACTCCATTCATCAAGACCAGTAGATACTCTGTCTGTCTCGGTAAAGGAGTTGTTGTTTCTATGGATGATTTACTCATGCCTGTAATTAATTTATTAGTGTATTTGTTATATCCAAATGTCTTGGTAACAAAATGGTTAAGGAGCTGCATGTTTTGTTTTTGGTTTGTCACACATAATGATAAACAGCTTTTATTTCCAGTTGATAGAATCCTCGCAAAATATCTTCCAATTCAATTATACAGCATATTCGCTAGCAATGGTGATAAAATGGAAGGATATGGAAAGCCAATTTAACAATTTGGATATTAAAGCTTGGTGTTATTTGCTTTTCTACTTGGGTAGGAGCAATAAGGTTTGAAGGCAGTAATCTTCAAATTGTCATCATATCATCAGTGTCATGCTCTAACCGCGTAACTAGAAAAATTTGAATTTTTTTTTTTTTTTTTTAGCCGAGGATAGCCAGAAACCTACATAGATTTTCAAAATTAAATTGTCATGAGAACACAGAATAGCATTTGGTATAATCAAAGACACCAGAAAAATTGTTTTACAAAGTGAAATTTAGAAATAATACAGTTAGTCTCCTGAAAAAAAATCCCAGATCCAGTTACTCGGTTAGAGCATGACATGGACGATATCAGTCTTAGTGAATGCGCCAGAAAGGGATGGATTGTCCTCTGAAATCTGTTAATGAAATGAATTGCTGAAACCCCGGGGGAAAGAAAATTAATTCCTTGTCATTGAGCATGCAGTACTTTGAAGATTGTCGAAGTGGAAAATAGTGGTCTAGACATTCAAGGAGAAAATAAAAATACATGCAGTTTAATAGTGACCTTGGGAAATGTTTGAGCAAATAATCCACGGCTATCCATGCAGCAGTGTTTTTTTTTTTTTTGTTTTCATCCCCTCCCCACCTTTTTTTTTTTTTTTTTTTGCTCAGGGGAAGATCTCTTTGCCACTTTTTTTTTTTTTTTCTGAAACTTGGAACTGGCCTGTTTTTTATATTGGTTAAATGCAATGAAAGAATCGCACTAATCACTTACCGTATAGGTCAAAACATTTATGGGAACTGAAGTTTGTCACTTTTGTTTCATCACCTTCTGGGAATTCTTTGTGTCTGTGAAAAATTATCCTTGATAGTGATCTGACAGCTTAGCGCTGGCATCTTATTGATCTGCTGTGCGATTAGGAATTTGAGCAGTAAAATTATTGGTTAGCTTTTGTTCTGTATTTGAATATGAGTAGTTGCTTAGGAGGGGGGGGGGGGGCATGATAAGAAAGAAAGAAAAATAGTGTTCCACTTATATATAAGACAATGTTGAAAAGTTTAACTCATACTATACAAGATCGCAGTCTGGTACATCTAATTTGAGAGAAATGAGAGAATGCTAGTGCTGATGCGGTAATATCAGTGTATCTTTTAATATTCAGCTCATTACTAGGATGCCTTTAATATCCTGTGACATGGCCAGAGCAACAGAAATATTTTATAACAACTGTCGACTGAAGATGCATATGAGGAAGCATAGATCAACAGTCCTAAATGTAAAAAGTGAGTTACTACTGCTCTTCATTTTCAAGTTTTGTCTTGTTTTGTTTTCCTTCTTTGTTTTTGTTTAAGATCATCTCCACTTAGCTGGACCAGATTGCAGTGCATTGTAAAAGAAATCAAAATAGGGGAAATTAGCCCCTTTTGCACTAAAACCATCACCACTGCGAGCACCAAAACAGAATGGAAACGCTGGGAAAAAATATTTCGGGAAAGAAATGTAATTAATTTTTTCTTTCTCTCCCCAATTCCCTCAGCTATTGAGTCGACTACCACTCTTGTCAGCCAACAGGAAGCGTGCGGAGTGTCTCATGTATACAAATTGTAGAAATAAGCTTTTCATGAGGTCAAAGAAAACTTTTCCAAGCCAGTGTAAGTTTTTTGAAATGGCAGTGAACATTTTATAGAGCATTGATGGTCACCTCAGAGTCCTGTTTTGTCCTCAAACCCTTATTTAGCGTACACTACAATTTTGGTTTTCCGTGTGAAATAGAGCTTTCCTGTCTGTGCGCTGATTATTCTGCAGTACAGGTGCATTCCTAATTTTCTTTGTTTAATTCAGCCAGTTTGACAAGTGCTGTAACGGAACTTCGATATTGAGATTACCCAGTTACAGAGCTGACCTCTTGGTCTTGTGTCCACTGACTCTTGTGGATTTTCTATTTCATATTTGCAAATGGAGCACTGCCACATCCATGTTTCATCTACAGTTTAAAAAAAGTAAAGAAGACAATGGCTTTCTTAGTACTCAGTACTTTCTATTCCCTGTCCCAACTTCCACGTGTCACCTCATGGCTCATGGTCATCAGTTAATGGATTCACGGAATGAAGTGTATTTGAAAGGCCTAAAAGATAAATATGCTCACAAGGTGCATTTCAGGGTGTTTTCTGTATTAGTTGATGTGCTTGTGTTCAGTTTATTGAAAGATCAGTATATATAGAACAAATGTTTTCTTTTTTTTATTTTGTTTTCCATATAGAATAAGTACTGACTTGGTTTGCTTCCTATATTCACAAAAGAAAGTTACCTATTATTCAGTCATGTTATTTATAGATTCAAGCACCAGGAGCCACAATCAAAGAGGGATCATTTCATTTTATTGTTGCTCCTTTACCTTTTACACTGTAAAAGGAGAAGATGGCTGTATGAAAATTTGTTGACTCAGATTGTCATGGTCTGTTACAGCTTGTTCAGCGAATGCCAGTGATTGCGTTTGATATGAAACGGGCTTCAGAGGTGCTGTACGCGAACTCCAAGTCTAGAATAATCTATTGGAGGGCTAAGGGAAATTTAAGGAAATTTGGTAGGTGTAAACTTGGCTCACCTCGTTCTCTATGTTGCTTTCCCGCAGTTACCAGTCATAAGGATTCAAAGCAAACTGCATTTGTACATATTGTTTTTACTCTTGTGAAGAAATATTTTTCCTTTGATATACATACGGAATATTTCGAATTCTATTTTTCATTGTCTGGGTGCAGCTGTTCTATAGAATGCCAATGTTACGTTATGACAAACTTCGTGCAACACAGAAATTTTGTCACAACAACTTGTCCAGACTGGGCATGAAAAGAATGAACCAACGGCGCAGTAAGTAAATGTTGCATGTTACTCTCTCTACCATGCTAATTCTATAAATGCTTTAACTATTTGAAGCTCCAGGGAAAATTAAATGAGCCATGTGAACTGAGCAAAGGGTTTTACACTTTGGAATGGAAATCAGATCCAAAAAAAAAAAAAAAATGTTATGGCTGCAATGTGAATGAGGAACTTCAGAGACTGAGACAGTGAGAGAATGGTGCCCATCTTGTCAGTTGAAGCTGTTCTCATGGTTGGCCTTGTATTTTTCAGAGTGTCAGAAATGGAGTGAAATAAGTTATCAGGATTGTCTATGCATTCCCTCTGTTGGCTGCAGTCTTTCGCAAGCCACTGAAATTAGTTTCACCAGCCTATCCAGAAAAGGGGCAAAATACCCCCTCTCCATTAAAAACTGTTCACTGCATTGTATCCCTCTTGTACAGCTTCTGAGACGGATGCCAATTCTATGTTTTGATAAAAGTATGGCTGCTGAAAAACTTTACCATAACAGCAAATCACGACTGGGCATGAAAAGATTGTACGTCAGGCGCAGTGAGTACTGAAAGTCCATGATGTTCCCTGCTTCTTTTTGGAAATTATTTGCTGGCCACTGGAATTTGCATTCAAGTATTGTTTTAGAGTCCTAATGACATAATTCAGTATTAATCTTTTCCTTCCTTTTTCCAACTCAGCAGGGAAATTAAGATGTGGGGGAAGTGATAGTAAAAAAAAAAAATAATAATAAAAGAAAGAAAAAAAAAAAAAGAAAATACATTCACTGCAGTTCAAAATAAAATGGCTCATTGACCTTCGTTTAGAGTTGTATTCCTTTGACCTGCAGTCTGTTTTTGTTTTGTTTTGTTAAATATCATCATTTGTTATAGTTTTTCAGGCGCCTGCCCATTTTGAGAGGACAGGCATTAAAATCTCAGAGCTTGTTCTATGCACGATGTATGTCTAAAAATTCAATGAGATTTTGGCGTGAAAGAAGTAAGTTCTTGTCCTTAATCAAGATACTGATAACAGTCATTTTTTGTAGCTTATAAATATTGTATTACCTGTGTATGTTGGGGTTTGTTGTTGTGGTAAACAATATCTGTGAATTCATGAAATGGTGAGAGTACTGCTTTTACTTAAAGCAAGGTCAGTGTGGGCTGGTTATTTCCATTGTTCTGCTCCCTTGTGGTCTGCTCCCGGTTGTTCACTTGAAGTTGCAAATTCTAAGTTGTGCATTTTAGATTTCTTTTTAAGGAACTGGAGGAGTCCTAAAAACGCTGTCCACTGTAAGTTTAATGGTGTTCGTTGAAACACTTGGCTGGCACATTCTTTTGCACAGCAGTCGTTTTGAACCACATGCTCCAGGGTTATAATCCTTGTTTGTGCAAGTTGTAAGAAAATCATATGAGGCATATTTTGAAAGTAACTTGTGTATTTGTGACTGTTGATCTTAAGCTGTGCTGTCGTATGCCTTTACTACGAGCTGACCTTGATCGTGCCGTTGCACACTTTCTACATGTGTGCCGATCAAGAATCAACATGAGAACTCACAGGCTCCGAATAAAGTCAAGTAAGTGTCCTTATCTTTGAGTCAGTGCACCAGTATAGATTACTTGGGACTCATCAGTCTTGCCCTCTTATGTCTGACAAAAAACTTGTTTTGTTTGTTGTTCTTATTATTAAGATTTTCCCATGTATTGTCGGAGGGGGGAAAAAATCCCGCTAGGTAAATTAATGCATCACAGCTCATCCTTGATCATTTGTTATGTCCTATGTATTTAACACAGGTGCAAAGTTTAAAAAAAAAAAAAAAATCCACATTTCTGAATTCAGCCACACATCATTCAACAGATAAGATCACTCAGTTGTAGGGCCTGTTGCAGATCCCCTACTTATAAAATCTTAGGACTGAAAGTTGTTTGACCAAAAACTAGATCTAGATTTTAAATCATTTGCCTAATGTAGATGGAAATTAGGAGCAGCTTTGTGCCAGCCGTCAGTGCAGTTCATTTTCAAACTTCAGGACTTTGTTTAATCTAGATTTATTTGTTTGGGCTTAGCTTGGTTTGCTGTGGCCGTCAGTATTTCCAGTATGCCAGTTTGTTTTCTGTGGTGTGAGGTTTGGCAAGTCGGCTGTTCCTTTTAGTGTTTGTAGATCTACCTGTGTGTGACATCTTTGAAGTTGAAATCCCTGACATTTCAGAGCATTTGCAGCACTTTATCTTGACTTATGCATGATTCACGCTCATGTCCTCAAGTGGGATAACAGGTTAGCCCTGGAATTACACAATCCATGGCAGACTTGGTGCACAGTGCAAATTGTTACCCAGATTTGATTGCTAGATAACATTCTTACCAAACTGAAATGTACATCATTTACTGATAGGACAGTACCATAATTAAGGGTTCGTTTATTTGGTATCGCTGCCAATAAATATCTAAGTAATTTTGTACCCTGTTCAATTTTGTAGCTTCTCAGTCGTTTGCCTATCCTTAACTGGGATCCCGTTACTGCTGCTCACTTGCTCTATGTTAACAGCAAATCCAGGCGATCAATGAGAACATTTCGTCTAAGAAGTAAGTTTTGAATGTAATGTCTCCAATTTTATAATTATCCAGTAGAAACTTGCTAAAACATTGTTACTGTTGGACCGTTCAGTTTACAGGATATTTGTTCTTAGAACAGATCCACAGCATCAAAGTCCATTTCGCAAAAGAAAGGTATTCCACATATCATGGATGTCAAAGTTCCAACTTTAATAGGATTTCCTACTTTATTGCTGTCAGTAATTTCTCTGTCGGCGCCAAATCTGTTATTATTTATCATTAACGTACATGTACATCAGTTGTACATGTTGCTAAAGAATATACAAGGAACTTTTCTGACTTTTTTCATGTAGACAGATTGACATCCCTGACATGTTAGCTGATGTATTTAAACTTAAATATCCAACTTAAATCATCACTAGCTGTTCAGAAGAATGCCACTCCTCGAGGCACAGCGTACTCGATCAACCGAATATTTTTACATGAACTGCCAAAGTCGGCGTCAAAGAATGAGGAATAAGGAAAGTGAGTTTTTTTGTTTTTTTTTTTTAAATTGGCCTTTACTAGGACTGAGAGTACACATATTTACACGCTTTTGCTTTATGTGCTTTTGTCTTGGAAATATTTGTACCAGTGTTGAAAATAGTCTTATTAGGAATGGTAGTCCAAAATAATATGTTGAGCAAATTGATATTGTTGAGATCAGTTTTTATACTTAACTGTAACATATGTCTAGTGAAGCATTTGTCCATTAACCTTCTTGGAATAGTTGAACAGATTCAACGTGCATCACATTGTTATTGGTAGATATGTTATGGCATCCAATTTTTTTTTTCTTTCAACACTTATCTTCACTTTTTCAGTAGTTGCTCTTGAGAAGAGAGGTGCTGAAAGCAGAATTGCATCTAGTACCGTGAATGTGTATGACATAAGTTTTGAAGGTAGTGTTTAATTGCCAAGAATGCTTCTGTTGAGCCTGTTTTCCTTGTAATATTGGTAGTTTTATCTTTTTGTTTAAAAAAAAAAAATTTCCACAGCTGGTGTTTAATCATGAATAATGTGTCACCTCATCACCATTGCCTACAAATACAATGTGCAGATAAAAGACTAGGTAGTCATATTTCACTTTTTTTTGCTGCTCTCCCTTACCCCTCCCCAGCTTTTTCGCAGAATGCCCCAACTGTTGTGGAATCGTGCAAAAGCTGCAGATTATTTGTATATCAGCAGTATGTCTCGAAGAACAACACGTATGGCACGATGTAAATTGATAAGTAAGTGTCAGCCAAACTTGCAAACAAGACAAATATTTTTTGCTGGAGATCAGACCGGTTGAAAACATTCCTATTGTTGACTAATAACCATACACAATACAGCCTGTATATTTCGCAAGACAGTTGGGGATTCTAAGTAACAAATCTGGGATGTTTGTCACTGGCTGGAGGGGTCCAGTGCTAGGTATGGATACCGGTTGAGCACTATGAGCCGGGAAAAACTGCTGATCTTGCAAATTATCAATGTAAGTGTTCTAAAATGACTTTCCTCATCCTATATATAGGGCAATGTTGCTTTCTTTCTGCTACTATTAGCTCAGTTGTCGACTATATGTCGTAGTAAAGGTCAAAACACTCTTGGTTTGTACCCAGAAATGATATGAGGGATACACAGAGGCCCTCAAGAACCCGAAAGTGGCTCTTATGAAGATGGGGGGTAGGGAGCAAAATTTGATAAAAGATATGCCCATAAAGCCCAAAAAAATGGCAACAAGAGACCCAGAAGTCATGCAAAGAGGGCTAATATGTTTTAAAAAAAAAAAAAAAAAGGCTGTTCCAAGCCTGAAAGCCGAATAGAAAACTCTTCATGTCAATTTTTTTTATGAGAAAAAACTTTTTTTCTCTTCATGTCAATTTTTTTTATGAGAAAAAACTTTTTTTCTATCTCCTTTTCGTTTCGAAACTGATTGAAACCAAATTTGGTATGCATCATTGTCACCTCAAGACCCAAAAAGTTACGTATGCGTGTTAAATTTGGTACGTTTTAGAGAAAATTTGGTTTTTAGTTTGAAAAAAAAGAAAATGGCAAAATTTGAATTTTCGCTATATGGCATTTTAAAGAATTTATAGAAAATATAAAAATACTTAGCTTTTTAGATATTATATCAAACAATATATTCACCAAGTTTTATCAAGTTTCTTTGAAATTCGTCGGAGGAGATAGATTTTGAAATCAGTCAATTTAGGAATGCCAAAAATCCAAGATGGCGGCGCTGCCATGGCAACCATATGAAGGTTTTTTTTTTGGTTACTTTTTTTTTTTTTGTTTCCTAATTTGAACATGCTGAATATCATGGAAAAGGTTAAAATAACCCATCTTTAATTTAAAAAAAAAAAAAAAACACCTCCAGGATGCCCCCGTCCCAAGGCATCTTTATTTATATCCCCCCCCCCCCCCCGGTTTAATTTACCTTTCATGTAGTCTGCCTGATGCCTTTCATTTAGTCCGCCTAATGCATTTTGTGACAAGTGCTGTGTAGATCTATTTTAGCACAACTAAAACTGATTCAGTGCTCAGTTAAAATAGTTAAATGAACTAAGAAAATGACCAAATAAATTCAGGAATCTGATATCGAGGCTTTTGCTTTTGAGTGTGAATGCTTTCAGAGAGACACCGAGTTGAATGAAAGTTTTGTTGTGAACTCGATCACATTACAAGTTGTTCCATTACATTTTTTGTCTTTTTGGTATTCTGAATTCTTGAACAGACTGTACATATGTTTGTGGCAGGAAAGACATAGGACAGAGGCATTTTTCATCCATGTTTACGCCCAGCATCATTGTCAGTGGCTCATAGTGGTGTAGCTGGAGGTTATAGTTCAGATATGATTGTGATCGCAAATCTTGTCTAATTAGCCTCATGTATTTACTTAACAGCTTGTCTCACGCTTGCCATTGTTAAAGCATGGGATTTCGCAGGCAGCTGAGTACTTTTATCAGAGGAGTAAATCCAGAAGAGGTCAGCGATCTTTTCAAGCCAGGGTGAAAAGTGAGTAGGAGGTATAAAGCTCCAGATAACTCAAGGACACTCCTCTGCATTTTGTGTGTTGACCTCAGGGTTTAGATTTTTTTTATTGAGTTTTTCAAAATGTTGCATTATACACATCACAGCTTTTCCAAGGCTCTTGTATCTTCATAGGAATTCCCATCAGTGGATGATGCTTTGTCTTTTTCTGTCCTTTCTCTTTACACACTTAGTTGTAAACCGTGTGTTTCTTTCCAGCTGTTGGATCGGCTGCCAATATTGGGCAAATGTGGAAATTTTCTATCTCGCTACTTTTACCAAAATGCTATGGAGCGAATAAAGAAGCGTAGACAACTGGATCAAATCAAGATGCATAGGCAGCATTTGAACACAAGTAAGTTGTCAGACTTGTATCAACTGTTGAGGCGGATTTTCACTTTTGTGAGGGCTCTTTTAATACTAAATCTGCAAGATGTCTTGCAAGTGATTGTTCAAAAGCAGCATCACATATAACTTTCAACAGTTGTTCTGTCGAATGCCTCTCTTGAGGAGGGACACCCTAAGAGCCACAGAATATTTATACCGAAGCTACATGACAAGGAAAACTTCACAAACACATCGTCTCAAATTTGTTGGTAAGTAGCACCAGTATCTTTTTGTGAAGAAATTCAGAACTGTGCAGCTTCTCCCCTTCTCCGGTGATTACTTTTCTTCATCCTTAGTCCCCATAGCTATTGTGGCATGAAGAAATCAAAGGGAACCTTTGTCATTTATTTGCATTTTTATTGAATGATGACTGAAAGTTGCTGTTTAATACTGATGAGGGTCCCATGTTTGTCTTGTATGAACAGCTTTTGACACGAATGCCTTTCTTGGCTAGAACTGAAAAGCAAGTAGCAGCATATTTGTACAAGACTGCAGTCACAAGGAGGAGTGTATACATGCATAGGCAGAGAGTACACTGTAAGTTTGAGGATTTAAGATTAAAATAGCTGATTTATATTGGCTTTTCTCTCACATTATCCCAGATATAGCAAATGCAAGTATTTTGGGCTGTATTTGGAGAACATATGTATGGGCTTTACCAACACAGATTGCTCAGTTCAGAAGGGCTGCTTTGTTCAGTGCTCAGTTTTTTTTTATTCCACAGTATGCATTGTAAATATTTTGACAGTTACTTCATCAATTACCCGTTCTTCGGAAAGATGTGGGGAACACAGCCAAATACCTGTACAATAGCTCTTTGACCCGTATCCGAGTTAACAATTTCTATGCAAGAGCAAAGAGTGAGTCCCAGCCATTTTATTCTTAAATTAGAGCACCCGTAATTTAATTTGGAGCCACACTCAGACCATTTCTCAATGTTGGCAAATGACCTACAGCTTGTCCGCAGAATGCCTATTCTGTGTCACGACAGAGAAAGAGCCACAACATACTTGTATACCAGCTCCATGTCACGGCGATCCCAAACAACCTTCAGACAGAAAAGTAAGTGGCTGACATGGTATTAAAGAAGCTGACAGTGAGAACTGAGTTATAGTCTGATGTTTAGTCAAATGAAGACAGCCCCAGTTTCTTGACTTTTCTTGGCATTGCATTTTCATAGGACTGAGAAATTAGAATTTTGCCACTTGCTTGATCTATTTGAATTTTCAGGCTGTACAGAGTTTTTAGGTTTGGGATATTTCTGGTTTGGGATAGCTTGATCAAAAGGGCATGTACTTAAGTGGTGTAAAGAATTATGATGAAACTTTTTTTTTTTTGTCCTGTTAGCTTTATTCTCGTATGCCAGTTCTTCAGTGGAAGACTGACTTAGCTGAACAGTACTTTTTGAAGACCACTCATACAAAACTTGGCATGCGGAACTTGAGGCAGAAAGTTGCCTCTTATCAGCATGGTGCATCGACAGGCAAGTTGTTTTGTGGGTGGGATAATGCTTTCTTTTGCTGAACTTTTTCATCAGATTTTTTAAAAAATTCAAATTGCCCCTCGGCCATAAAACTTGTCCATCAAATAAATCATGCAGTAAACCCTGTGGTAGGTGGAAATTTAATTTATGCACGATCTAGATTCTTGAATGACGGATTAGTTTGATTGTGTTAGGAATGAGCAAGCAGCTATGTCAGTTCTAGTGTCATGATTTACATCAGTCATCATGAGTCATAGACTGTTCATTGATTTGAATTCCTTTTCTAGTGACCACAGATGAATGCTTAAATGTACATTCTATGGCTTGTAATGGTTCTAGCATACATTTTAAGTGATCACAGTTGGCTTTTGGAAAGAGCCAAGGGCACAAAAGATTGTCATGGTCTCTGAATACTCTGATAACAATTAGTGGTAGCAATTCGCCAGAAGTTGATACATGGGATGGTTGTGTGATGTTTTGTTTATTTAGATTCAGTTACCCAAATTTCATACAGTGTTATGTTTTGGATGTTTGCTGGCATTTCCGAGAATCCATAAGTGAATGTTTCTGGTCTTTTAACTTGGTACAGGCCTGTCATGTGAGAAAGATGATGTTTAAAGCTATTAATGTGAGTTGACTGAGTCAGTGCACTGTTACATGACCATTGTGCTGTTGGAAAATTTGTCACATGCCATTTTCTTTCTTCATGAATGGTTGTTCTATGAAAAATTTGCAGATTTGCCAAATGTATTTTTTTTTTTTGGTTAAATCCATGATTGTTGTGGGCCTTTATTTAAAGTGATTAGCACCACGGATTCTTATCAACAGTTGCCTTCATATATAAGATCATTTCACCTTTTTTCACTTGTGTAGCTATTGCATAGACTGCCGGTTCTTAAGGGAGATAAAATTGCTACAAGATGTACTTTCTTGGCAGTCACTCTTGATCGCCTTAGGAAGCAACGTAAACATGACAAAGGTAAGTTACCTCTGATCTGTAAAATGATGCTTGACAGTTCATTCACTGGACGGGCCCTCCACAGCTTTTTTCAATATTTTGATTGAATGGGTGAGGACTAGATTCACTTCGGTCAGTGCTATTGCATCTTCTCATGGTTCACTTTCCTGGTATGTCGTAGTGATATTTTTCTCTTATGGCTTGGGCTTCTTTCAAACTGGTTTCTCAGTTTTCACTCATCTTTGAAATTGCACAAGGCTTAGATGCATTCTCTGTAATAAAGGCATTCTGTGAATGAAGAGTGATTTAAAAAGCTTTACTTCCAAGGATGTGGAAGACGTTTCTGAACATTTTTATAAGTCAAACTAGTTTAAAATTGGCACAGAAGATAGAAAAGGGATTAGTTTTATACATTTCATGATAAAACAGGGAATTTTGTCCATTTGCAAACTGTACAGCGGTGCCGTAGTAGCTCATGTGCATTATGAGATTGAGGCCTACAGTATGCATGAATCAAAGAATTTATCACATTTAATCAGAGTTACAAAAGATGGCTCAATCCTATCAAAAAATAATTTTTCACAATGAGGTATATTGAGATAGCTCACATGACTGAAGAATTTTTGCTCACATGCTGACTTGTGCTCATGCTCTTCGCATGACAAGGAACTCTTAATAAATGATGACCATTCAGACATGTTCACGCCAAATAAACAAAGGCTACATGTGAGCGATGTTCCCTTGGTTGTGTGACCATCCTCAAAATACCTTGTTGGGATGAAAAACAATTTCATTAAGTTTATTTGAGTATGCTTTGAAATATTTTGTTTGTCTCCGTAGAGTGTACTTGTAAATGAAGTAGGAAGAGGGATGCATAGCCATTATCTAGCTCAAGTGTTACTGTAAGCAGTTTATTCCTCCATCATCACTGAGTTAAATTTGTGCAGAATTGTAATAGAAGTATTTTCTTATCTGTAGGCTGTATGCTCATGGTTATGATAAATTATTTGTCTATGGACAGCTGCAGTCACGAATGCCCTTTCTTGCAAGAAGTGGCCTGTGGCTGATGAGAATGGCAGATAGTCTCGCAGATTACATAAAAAAGTGGAAATGGGCCCATGCTAGGCGAGGTATGATCAGAGAAAATGTGATGAAAAGTCGGTCATATGACAGTCTTATTAGTTCTGACTTGCATTTTCATTAGATGCAACTGAGGGAAAACTTTTCATTTTCCCTTCCAAACAAAACAAACATAAAAAAAAAAAAAAAAGGATGAACGAATTTATGGTTCTGATAGGTGTATGGTTATTTCCTGTGGCAGACTTAGTTTTTGGAGCTCACAGTAGTCCAGGTTTCCAGTTGTTGAACAACATACTGCCATCTTTCATACATGCAGATATTCACCCGCATACCAGTTCTTCTGATCAATCCTCAGCGTGTAGAAGTTCATCTCGCAGAAACTGCAAAGAAAAGGAGGTGGTATCATTTAAATCTGAAGAGTAAGTGTAACATAATAAAATTTAGGGGAAAAATAAAAAAAAAAATTTTTTTTTTAGGTAAACACTTTCTCATGAGTTTGACATGTGGATAGTAGGACATAACTTTGTTATGAATTTAATATTTTCAGGATTTTTCCACCAATAATATGGACAGAATAAAATTGATGTTTCAAATCTCTCCTTAGTGTCTGTGATTTATATTCATGTAGTGCTGCTAAAGTTTGTTGATTGTTAAACGGTATATAACATGCAAACTTCAACGAAAATTAGTCTTTGATGACATTGTGTTCTTGTGTAAGCGATCTGGAATTTTACTAGACAACCCTGACTTGTAGACTGGTGTATTGGACTTACTCAGGCTAGTACTCAGCTCCAAACAGGTGCTCATTTACATATAACCATTTCAGAGATTGATTTTGTTTGATGATTTATTCAGTGTAAATGTTATCGTTTAATTCTGTTCAGTTGTGTTCTCGTATACCCATATTGGGCTATAATAAGCTGCGTTTGGGCGAATTGTTTAACATGACTGTGCTTAGAAGGGCGTCATGGCGAAGGCGATCGCAGATGTTTGAAGGTGAGTTTCTAGTCAGATCTTTGGTTTGGTTCCAGGTGGATAATGAAAAACAGATTGCTTTATAACTTTGCTTTTCCTGGCTGTTTACCATCAGGGTAAGGTATATTACTTTGGCAGGAAATGTCTGCATAACTTTACATTGCTGTCATTCTCAAGTCGGGTAATGCACAGTACTTCACAATAACCTTTTTTTGTGTGTGTGTGTGTGTGTGAGAAGCAGAGAGATTCAGGTCATCTTAGAGTTCTCAGCAGCTGTAATAGACTGTGAACAGAATGTGGTTACAAAAAGTATTTTCTCTCCTTTCATGAATCTTGTATAACCTCTGAGAATTGTTTTGCACTTGACTAACGGCCTCTCATCCTGAAATCCAAGCGTTTGTTAAAGAGGGCGATTGTGTGGCAGTCGATTTTCTTCATGACATAGGGAGATGTCCTTCTTTGATATCTCTAGCCATGCTTTGTGACATCTTCAGTGTGGCTGTGAAAGGTCTTTATCTTGCTAAGGAATGTGTGATCAGTTCAGAAATAATTTTTCGAATCCTTGATATCATTATAAAGATTGAATTGAAGGATCAGATTCATTTATTTATGTAGTCAGGGCAAAAACCTCACATGGCTGGAATCAAACCCAGTCTCACCACAGTAGACCATATTGTCTATTTAAACCTTGCCTGCCCAGCCTGAATTTATGTCTTATACTTCCCCATTCACCAGTTGCTTAACCGCTTACCAATTTTACGGCACAATAAAGAACGGACAATTTTTCACCTGTGTGACACCAGCAGTAAAAGAAAATGGGCCCGAAAACAGGGTAAGCATTGTTGTTCATTTGGCTCAAGAGTTAATATTTTTGCTTCCCTCCCACCCAATTACTTGATCAGCTGATCTCTCGACTGCCAATGCTGCGCTATGAACCAGAAAGGACTGCATTGTTGCTTAGTATACGTGGTTCACAAAATCAGCGGAGAAGAGTTATTAAAGGTTTGTTGAAAATATACTGTTTATTTCAAATGTATTTACGTTACAGTAGAGGCTCGTTGAAGAATATATTCGATTTCAAATGAATCGGTAACTGAGATGGGTGATTTGTTTTGTTGGTACTCCTTGTTTCCCCAAAATATGGGGAAGTAATTGTGGAATTTTGGTAAGTCATTCATGGTTGAATGGCCCGTAGTTTATAAGTCAGGACTGCCACAGCATCAGACGTTTAATCATGAGGGAGGTAGGAATAAAGTTTTTTCTTGCCTGCTTTTGAAATGTTACCTTTTGGTTTGCAGTTAGTGCAGCGACTTCCACTCTTATCCTTTAGCGTGAAACGATTAGGCCACATTTTTCTGGAACGTGTTAAAGTAAAAAGATACAGGGAGAAGAGGAGATTTGACAGATATGACTTTGGTAAGTAAACCTCACTGGCTTTCTTTCAAGTGAGTAGTTAGCTTTGACTCTGGAAACTGAAGGTGATTATCAGAGACTACCATTTTTGTAGGCTTGGCAAATTGTGATAGCTTTTGAAGTTCTAGATTTGTCAAAGAAAGCATGCATAGATGGGATGTTGTTATAACTCTTGGAATGTTTTGTTTATGATCGGTGGCAGTAATTCATCAATAGCTTCCTACCATATATAGAGGTAAAATGATAATTCTCCTGAGTAATAGTTTACTCTGAAAATATCTTGTCACCAGATTAGTCGTGTATTTTTATATAAAATAAAGCATGGCCAAATGGTTAACCAGAAGGCTCTAAAAATTAAGTTTACCAAGGAAGTCAAATAAACATAACAGCTGGTGTCTGCCCTATAGTTTAGCACATGTTAGTTGAATTGGAAAGCTGCAAAATTAACATGTCAGCTATACCTGGTTTCATCAAGTCTAGTATGCCAAATGTCAGTTATTTAATAGATCAACGTTACCTATTGAGTCAGAGTTAACAATCATCCGTCTCCTCCCTTTCCCATATTTGATACCTAGGTTAAAATAGGTGGAAAAACTTTGCAGTCCAATTCTGTAGCTTGGACGAAGTTCAAGTGTCTGTCAGTTTGTAGTCATAGAGATGATGAAAAACTCAAGGTATCTGAGGAAGGTAAATAGCTTTGGCACTTTTCTACTGTCGCATATTTTCCTAGAAAATTTCAGATAATTATTGATACTGCTTGAAGACAAATGGTTGTATGTAGGACAGATATAATTTTAAAGTACAGCATCCATTGTGTTCATGTGAGGATGTTCTTATGTATGAAATTTTATTGATGAAAATTATTCACAAATCTGACATTGAGCAAAGGCCCCAAAACATTTTCAAAATCTGGCAATGGGATCTTAACAGTGAGTGAAAGTCAACGTGTCACTACTTGTACGACAATTCCACTAGTGTCCTTGACCCAGCTAGATTTTCATCTCTCATTTAAGGTCACAATCATTGATAGTTTGAAGAACAAAAATTTTCTGAAAAGAAGATAACTTTAATCCAAGAAAACCCAGTGCATTTTCAAACAGTCAAAATAATCTAGAACAAGGACAAAAAGCTTGTGGAATTTTTGTGGTTGACTCTTGACAAGCCAGGATAGTCATCTGTGAAATTCACTGCAGTGTGACACATTTGGAGTTCCTCTCAGAAAATCTTAAAGGCTTTCTTTATTCTTCTTTGAGACTTTGACATCGTGAGTTTTGCAGACTCTTTTTATGAGATACTTTATTGACAGTTAATATTACGCCTACCCATCCTTCGGTATGACCTGCGGCGCGTGGAGTTATTATTCATGCAGACCGTCAAAGTCAGGAGATCTGCTCAGAAGCAAAGAGGTCAGTAGGTATCTAACCCCTCCTATCCCAGTGATGAAGAAAGTTCTAGTCAACAACATTGAAATACTTCAAGGGCAAATATTGACTCATCGTGACATCTTACAATGTTTAATGTCCTTGTAAATTTGTGTTCTTTCCTAAGTCATTCACTGCAGCACATGACTTGCTTACTGGTATTTTCTCATTTGATTCACAATTGTTTCGCGGACACATTTTTTTTTTGTTTTTTTTTTTGTTTAAAATTCTGCAGTTGTTCAGACGGTTGCCCTTCCTAGCTGTCTATCAAGAACGTGTGGCAGAAATTTTTCTGTCACGTACCCGCAAGCGGCTATTTGATATGCGGGCTAGATTGAAAGGTGAAAGATATGTCATGATTTTTAATTATTCTCTGAAAATATGTCATTTAAGAGGAAAAGAAAAGTGACATTTAATCTTCGTCTCAGTATGAGAAACATGGATCCTCTTAAGCCTGTCTGTGAAAGCACATTGGACTATGTTGGATGTCAAAAGTTTTGAGAGTTTCGTCAAGTAATTTGAAGAAAGGGTTCTTGTAGAAAATGCTATTTTAAAACTGTTTTTGTCTATCATGCCTTTATTTGTGAATTTGCATTTATCTACTGAATTTATAATACACCAAAATTTACCAACAGCTGCTCTCACGGCTACCACTAGTCAGAGCTGATCCACACATAGAGATCTACTTCAGTGCAAGAGCAGCTGAGTTTAGGTACCAAGATAGACAGGCACGAAACAAGCGGCTTTTTAAACGCGGTGTGTGTAATCCTGACTTTAAAAAGTTTTGAAAATTTTATTATTTCAGGCCTTGTAAAGAAAGAACATTAGGACAAAAGACCTGACCGGACACCCTATTCGTTAACCTTTCAACAGCAAACAAACAAACAAAATTGAAAGAGACATATGTGAGCCTCCATGCAGAAAGGGTCCAGATCGCATTTTTTGGACATAATCATTTTATTGGTTTTTTTTAATA
>JBCAUA010000001.1:6106431-6131817 GCA_038406235.1 Peronia verruculata | reverse complement strand
GCTTTGGCAAGAGAATTCTCTCTTCACTTCTTATACACGGACACAATGCTGCTCAAAAGAAACATAGACTCTCTTAAGAATGGTAGGCCTAGCCTACTGAAAACCAGGATTTGCCTCCATCTGGATGCTACATGCACTGGGGTGTATAGGGTGTCAGGGAGGGATAGTACCTCTGGTGGGAGACACGTCGTGCTCCTTTGGGGGTAGTTCATCCACCTTTGCTCTCCACCTGACACTCAGTTCTCACCTGTGGCTCCAACTAGCTGTAGCATGTGCACGGCCACACCCCAAGCAACGGCTTTGACACACCAGTGAAACCAGGTGAAGATAGTCTCAAACCGTCAGTGAAATAGGGCTTGTCTCCCTAAGCATGTGAAGACTGGACCTGGTGAACTGTGTAGATGAAACCATTGGCTGGTTCAATGGGCAGGAAGGCGGACCCAGAAATGCGTTGTGGAGCACTAACAAGGCACAGTAAGGCATGTAGGACACTGCTGGCCATCCACTGCATCCCGATCTACCTCCAGCTGTCTATTTGCCCTGCCACTGGACCAAGACAGGTTGGGGTGAGAGAGTGAAGCTGACAACCTGCGCAACTCTCCCTCACATTAAGCAAATCAAAGCACAGTCATGACATCCCTTCTCCCACTTCTCAAAGTCCTGTGGCGATGGGCCAGCGATGAAGCAGAAGGTGTGGACGCACTGAAAGCTGCAGCCCTGGACCTGCACACAGGTGGTTCAGGCCATAGGGTCATTTTCTGTTGGGAACCTTAGAAACAGCAGTGGAATCCAACAGCCCCCTGATCGACCGAGCAGCTCTCTTCAGGACCACACTGCTCACCTCCATAGCAAGAGGAAGAGGTGAGAGAAGATGCCTCAAAATTGTCCACTTCTTCAAAACCTGGCCAGCCTACCACAGTGGCGGGTATCCCACCTTTGTGGTCGAAACAACAAAAAATCAAAGAAGAAAGGTGACATCTCTCATCACTGCATCATGTAACGTGCCTACATTGCTCTACAATCCAAAGTCTAACAGACCTGACAAAAGAACAGCTCTGGTAGCCAAAGAACTTGCCAAATACAGGACTGACATCGCTGCATTCTCCAAGACTCGCCTGGCCAATGAAGGCCAACTAACAGAAACGGGTGGCAGGTATACATTTTTCTGGAGTGGATGCAGCTGTGAAGAGCGCCAAGAAGCAGCTGTGAAGAGCGCCAAGAAGCAGCAGTAGATTTCACCATCAAGATCCCCTCATGCGGAAACTTGCCAGGCTCCCAAAAGGCATTAACAACCGCCTTATGACCATGAAGTTGCCATTCAAAGGCAAACACAACTCCACCATTATCAGCACCTAGGGTCTCACCATGTCCAACCTAGATGACATCAAAGACAAATGCTATGAAGAACTGGACTCCTTGATTTCAGCTGTCCCAATGTTGGACAAATTTCTTGTTTTCGGAGATTTCAGTGCTGGAGTGGGATTGAATTACAGTGCCTGGGAAGGAGTGATAGGGCACCACGGAGTGGAAAAATGTAATAGTAATGGCCTTCCCCTCTTGAAAACTTGCGCCATCCATGACCTGCTGATTACCATTACAGTCTTTCACCTTCCAAACCGCATCAAAATGTCCTGGATGCACCCCTACTCCAAGAATTTGCATCTGATCAACTACTTCATCACCAGGAGATGGGACATGAGCGACGTGAGAGTGAAGTAGGTCATGTGTGATACAGAATGCTGGACTGACCATTGACCGATCAGACGACAAAAATCACCAAAAGGCTGAATGTATACAAGCTGAAACAGAGCTCCATAGCTGACCTGCTTGCCCAAGACCTCGATCTCGTCTAACTGATCTGATCCTGGGTAGTGATGTTGAAGCTGATTGGGCTGCTTTCAGGGATAGCGTTTACACACCTCTGTTGAGCTAAAGGTCCTACAACCTGGAAAAACCAGGACCGGTTTGATGAGAACGATAAGGTATTCAAAGCTTTACTGGAAGAAAAGCACAGTCTGCACAGGGCGATTCTGAACAACCCCACTTCTACTCCAAAGAAAGCAGCACTTGCAAACACCCGTAGAATTGTCCAGGCCAAACTCAGAAACATGCAGGACAAGTGGCTTAGCCAGAAAGCAGACCACATGACTCCAAGCACTTCTTTGATGCTGTAAAGACTCTGTATGGCCTCCAGTCCACAGGGACTTCACTGCTCAGTGCAGATGGCACAACTCTCATCACCAGGAAGTCGAAGATCCTGGAGAGATGAGCTGAGCATTTTAGTGTCATACTGAACCGCCCCTCTGCTATTAATGATGAGGCAATTAGATGCTTGGAACAAGTGGATACCAACCACAAGATGGACTCTCCACCCTAGGACGAGGAAGCGTTGAAAGCAATAGACCTCCTGTCAATTGGCAAAGCTCCCAATGCTGAAATATACAAAGCAGGAAGCCCAGCTCTCACAAACAAACTGGCAGAGCTATTCCAATCCTTCTGGAAGAAAGGCCAGATACCCCAAGAACTAAAAGATTCTTCCATCAATCACTTGTTCAAGAGGAAAGGAAACCGCCAAGCCAGTGACAACCATAGGGGCATATCTTTGTTGGTAAAATCCTTGCCAGGGTCCTGCTAAACAGGCTAAATACGTACCTGGAGCGGGACCTTTTCCCAGAAAATTAGTGCGGGTTCAGGAGGGGAAGAGGTACTGTTGACATGACATTTGCAGCGCGCCAGCTTCAGGAGAAGTGCTGGGAGCTAAAACAGACAGTTGCACTCAACCTTGTTGATCTGACCAAAGCCTTTGACACTGTGAGGCATGAGGGCCTCTAGAAGATTATGGCCAAGTTCGGCTGTCCTGATATATTCATCACCATGGTCAGGCAACTTCACGATGGCATGACAGCCAGAGTACTTGATGATGGCAACTACTCTGATGCCTAGCAAGGCTATGTGCTGGCATCCACTCTTTCCACATCAGATGCAGGACAGATGGGAAATTTTTTAACCCACAAATTTACAAGCCTTCACCAAGGTCAAGGACACTATCCTGAGAGACTTCCTTTTTGTTGACGATTGTGCCCTCAATGCTGCCAGACATGCAAAACAGCATGGATATGTTCTCACAGGCATGTGACAACTTCGGCCTCACCATCAGCACGAAGAAGACGGAAGTCTTGTTTCAGCCAGCTCTGTGTGGACCATACACTGAACCCTCCATCCAAGTGAAAGGCCAGACACTTCAGCCTGTGGAGATATTTACATACTTTGGCAGTGTCCTGTCTAGATCAATCAACAATGATGATGACGTGAGCTGTCAAATCCCCAAAGCCAGCTCTGCCTTTGGCCATCTATGTAACACAGTCTGGAAGCACACGGGACTCAGCACTGAGACCAAACTGAAGGTCTATCATGCTATCATGCTACCAACACTCCTGTACACCAGTGAAACTTGGACAGTATACAAATGGCATGCACAGAGACTGAACCATTTCCACCTATCTTCACTGCGCAAAATTCTAAGAATTAAGTGGCAAGATAAGATCCCCGACATTAAAGTCCTGGCCACTGCCAACATCCCAACTATCCACACAATCCTGATGAAACACCAAGTCAGATGGGTTGGCCACATCATCAGGATGCCAGACAACCGCATCTTTGGGGAGCTATCACAAGCAGGCCATGTCATGGTGGTCAACGAAAAGTGGTTTAAAGACAACTTAAAAGTCTCCCTAAACTGCTAGACATTGACCATACGTCCTGGGAGTCAGCTAGCAGCACTGGATCGTGCCAACTGGAGAAGATTGATCAGCAAAGGCGCCAAATCAGCCAAAGAGAAATGCACAACAGAGGCTGAAAAAAACGATGCAAAGGACGAGCAACAAGAACATTAACTGCAGCCATCCCACAGGCTTGCCCACTACATGGGAAACATTTCCGTGCCCGGACTGACCTCACCAGCACCTCAGAACACACCCAGCCCCAACCCTAATATCCCCTACGATGGATGAACATCATCACATACAGTCGTAGATCATCACTACATGATTATATATAGACAAACACTGCAAAAGACACTTGAATATGACCTCTTCTAGCAATATCATGAATCTCAGTGCCAGGAATGGACATTGGATGACCACTGTGAGGTGAAGAAAACTGCTGATTATGCTGATTATCAGTATAAGCCTTCTAAAATGAATTTCCACGTCCTATAAAAAGTGAATTTTTCCTTTCTTTCTGCTGCCTCAGAGCTCAGTTGGGGACATTATGCCATAGTAAAGATCATGACACTTTTGGTTTGGACATAAAAAGTTAAGGGGGGGGCCACATACAGGCCCTTAAGAACCCCATATTTTACCTTATGCGAGCCCTTATAA
Source organism: Peronia verruculata (assembly GCA_038406235.1). Lineage (NCBI taxonomy): Eukaryota > Metazoa > Mollusca > Gastropoda > Systellommatophora > Onchidiidae > Peronia > Peronia verruculata. The sequence goes on along the minus strand of JBCAUA010000001.1, from coordinate 6,127,438 downwards.
TGATGGGGGGTGGGGAGCAAAAGTCGAGAAAAGATAGGCCCAGAAAGCCAAAATTTGCAAAAAGAGACACAGAAGTCATGGACAGAGGGCTAGTATGTAAACAAGTGCTGTTCCGAGGCTGAAAGCCGAACAAAAACTTCTCTACGCCCATTTTTCGCAGGAAAACAACAACAAAAACCAAGACACCAAGGCTCAGTAGACACATTCTACATAAACACTTCCAAAATTTATCTAGTCTTGCTTTCTTTGTGTTGTTCTTTGCTTTATCATTTTCATTTACATGTACATGTATTCAGTGGGTGATCATCAGTATCTTGTAAAGTGTTAAGACCTGTTTCTTCATCTTGGAGAGTAATAATTGACGCTGAAGACCATCAGAAGAGTTTCTTTGTCCACAATGATAACTTCGTATACTGTACTCTCATTGATACAGGGTATGAAAACCATGAAAAAGTGTGAATAAAAATACGACGTTGGTGATTTCAAAGACTGAGAAGCGTAACCCAGAAAGAAAGATGTGTTATGATTTGGTGGTCAAATTGATTTTGTTAAAAAGTCATTTTGACCAAAATCTGCATACAGTGTATATTGTATTTTTGAAAATGACGGCAGACTTTCTGTCATAAAACGTCATTTAATCGAAAAATTATGAAAACATTTTCCCAATCTTATATTGCGTTTAAGCACACTTCCGCCAAATTTGAAGTGAATAGGATGAGTAGAAGTCGGTTAGTATAAAAAGTATACCTTGTATACTCCTTAGCAACGTAATACTGTACTTTTGATATGGCTAACAAAGAAGAAAGCATGCCACAAGAGAAACTGTTCCAGAAATGCACAGCTGCATGTAGGCAGAAAGACTGACAGCATGGATCTGGCAGCTACATAGCTGTACCAAGTCTGAGAGCTACCAAAATTGGCCATGTCCACAAAGAGATTCTCAATTTTATTGATGTTTTGATTTTCAGTTATTCATTCTCGCAATTAACAGTATTTTTATTTTCAGTTGCCATTATTCAAAATTATTCATTAATATAGCATGCATTAGAAGAAAACGGGGATTTGATATTTTGTCATCATTTGCGAGTTCTCGGTGTTCCCGGTGTCACTGAACATTATTATGGATGAGAGGACCGAAAGGGTAATGTTTGTAAACATATTGAACTTTAAAACAATTCGGTCTCCTCCACTGATGAGTATTATCATCCATTCAAGATACTATGTATGGAAACAGTAATGTCTATTTTTGTCAACTTTAACTATGAAATACTGCCTCACACCATGTTCTATACACAAATAAAACATCCATAATTACATAATCACATTGATTAGCTTATTTTTGATGCACAGCAATTCTGTTCACTTTACAATCCTTTACAAAAAGCATAAACTTTCACCACAATGGAGTGTGTTGACCTTTTGACCATGGTTGACTCAGCAGGTTGACAGGAAATTCAAAAAATGGCAGGGAACAGTTATGAGTGATACAATGCAGTCTAATACTGATAAAACTATCAAATCAATCTCAACATGTGTCCATCTGGAATCAACTATATGTAAGTCTTGGTCCTCAACATGGATGCCAAAGGTGTCAGAAGATGAAAGCCTCACATAAGACTTGCTTGTTGCAAGGTATCCCAAAATTAATTTGCATCATAGTGAAACAACTTAGCAGCTCACTGCTTGAGAAAATAGAGAGTATTGAGAATGATTGAGGTGTCCTCTTTAAAAGTGAAATATGATATCTATAAATCTGTGACTTGAGAAAAATGCCCCCCCCCCCCCCAAAAAAAATTGGCAAAAATGCCAAAAAAAAAAGAATGCAAAAAACTGTAATCATGAATTACAAAAGATTTTATAACGTTTTCAGTTAATAGTCTGCACAGCTCATTAACGAGCATTTATTAACATAGATCTGACATGTAAAAGGATTAGTAATTAATCTAAACAATTACAAAAAAATTACTCTGAAGTTTGTATTGCTACCAAGCACGTGCAATAAATTCTGCATCATTTTGACGTCCAGGATTCCTGTTCTCATTTCTCTGTTCCTGTGTGTGTCTCGTCCGTATTCACCACCTGATTACCACTTACAATATCACAACTAACACCTATTAACATTCAAAGTTTGAGAAATAGCTGACTCACAGAGCAATACTTACAGCCTCATGAGGAAAATTAGGGTCATCTTTTAAGGCTAAATTCCGAATTTTCAGTTCCATTTCATATGGCTTTGTTTTCCCTTCCAGTTCATGGAAGTCACATGTGCAAGGTGGATGATCTGAGGTTGACTCCGTCAGTTTTTCTTTGCAGCCCACATTTAACTGACAAAGACCACATCCTTGTTTACTGTGCTGTTGTTTACTTCCTAAAATTAAAGAAAAGAGCTTGTTATGTCCGTGTCACAATTCACACTTAGCAAATGGAATAAAAGCATCTATAGCCTACTTTTGTGAAAAGTAAACATAAGTTCTCATTAAGGTCATAAACACAAAATTTAATTCTGAACAATGAAATTCTTTACACAAAATAGTCCCTTCTTTCGGGAATCTAGCTAAGTACATGAGTTATAGCTTCGCCCAGGTGGTGGTGCCTCCCAAAATTGCCCAGGAATTTGTTTCATACAACATAGGATCAGGGCAAGCACATCACCTGTTGAAAATGAATTTGGGGGTCAAAATATCAAAATCATGGTTTGGCCATTTTTGGGGGGGGGGGTGCTGAAACTGGGTTTTTGCTTAAAAAATTCGTGTTTGGGCTTTTGTTTGCTCTTGAAAGTTATGCCTTTTGCAAATATAAAAATTGTATAAACAAGTTGATATGTCCATTCTAAAGCCTTGAAAGGGTGGTCATTCACTGCTTGACCAATACTTCTAGCATGAAGTTCCTGGCGCAGTTTGTGTTTGATATTCAATGACAAATCGGCACTATTTCACTTTGTAAGGGCAAAAAACTTGATTATGATCTCCACAACCAATACCAGGACTACTGGAGATGCTGACTACATCAAAAATCAGCGAAAATTTTCACCAGAACCTCTAAAATGAAGTTCCCACGGCCTTGTGAGAACATAATGTGGCCCATTTCTGCTGTTTCAGAGCATAGTAGTGCACAATCTGTCATAACAAGGGTCAAGACACTTTTAGTTCTGACCAAAGAAGACGTGGCAGCTGTTAGTGATAGGGGTAAAGGAGCAAACAGAGATTAAAAACAAAAAAATATGAGCAGATGCCTCATAAAAGGCAAAATAAGTCATAGAAATCATTTTCACAATGAAAAACAATTATTTTTTTAGTTTGAAAGCCAACATAGAAGCTTTTTTTTAATTAGTATTTTTCTCTTCGAAAATACTTTAATTGCGTTTTTCTCGAAATAATGTTTTTCAACACAAATGTGCTATCTTCTTTCTTACTTCTGGGCCAATTATCATGAAATGTGGCAAGAATGTAGAGTAAAACAATATCTAAATTTAGTTAGGAGGGATTTTTGATATAATTTAAAAATTTGCAGAAAAATAAAATTAAACACCTTGATGAAAAATCTGTCCTGCCAAAATTTAGACATTGAATGGTAGAATATGTGCACAAAATTACAAGCAAATCAGTCAGAAAAGTTCAAAGCCTATTGAAGGTAAAATTACACAATATGACGTAGCGAAGTTCAAAATGACGGCCGTTGCCATGGCAGCCACAATTGATTTCATTTTTTTTGTTTGTTTGTTTTCTCCTAATTGCCAAAACCAGAGGTAAAGATTAAAAATACCTCTCCCCCCCCCCCCCCCCAGCCAGAGGTTTTCAAAAGGCCTACATAACAACCCCCCCCCTCCAAAAAAAACCCAAAACTTTTAATTCACCTGATAAAAATAATGGTTAGTTCCAGTGTCAGTGTTACGCCTCAAAATGGCACCATGAGGAGACTACATAGAATCACGAAAATTCATTTGAGATTTTATTAAACATATGTTGTTGTTTTTTCTTTTCTTCCCATGGCTTTTTTTCTTTTTTTATTTCTGAGCGGACTTACTTCAAAATTTGAATATATATATATATATATCCCTCATGTACCCTATATAATATAGCTCAAACAGCGAGCAGCCTCTACTTCTTCCCAATCGTCCTGCTTCATCTGCTACAGAAACGAATTCTCCAGAATTAGGTTGTACTGTCACGCCAGGCAACAACCCCAGGAGAAACATTTGATGTCTTCTAGGACTGCACTGCCAACGACGATTCCGTATCTGTTTCTTGCTGTGTTTGGTGTGACCGAGTATCCCAGTAATCAAGTAGTACAACTGGACGAACAGGCTGAGTCTGTAATTCAAGTTGGGAATCTGCCTAAGGGAGTTAAATCTCTTATTTCAAAACACAGGTGGTTGGGACCAAGTAGCCTTGGCAGGCCAATCATCTAGACAAGGAACAAGTCTAATGTAAAACCCATGAAGTGCATGGGTATGTGGTTAGACTGGGAGTGCAATGACCCCAGCATCTGTGCCCCAACCATTGGATAATGGCTCTGCTGCCTTGTGGACACCCTCAGGAGAAGGAAAGGCTATGGGAGTAAACCCAGAGGGAAATCCCAAATACAGCCCTAAGGCAGTTGGACATCAACTTCTGACCTCCAGCAGGGATCCAAAGCACTGCCAACTGTCATGCATTACACTCCTTCGGAGCTCACTGGCAAGAACGAGACTGTGATACTGACGCATGGGTAACACAGCATCTCCATATTTCTTGCCCAGGCTTGTGTCCAGGAGAGGACAATTCTGCTTCACTGCTACAGTCAAACAGCAACAAGGGAGACAGTAGCCTCTGGTCATAAGTCCATACTCAACTGACGTAGAGAAGGGCGTCACAAGCTATCTTCAACAGTGGAAGGACTCATCGTCCCACAGGGCAGAAGATACCGCTCAACCTCAGCTGCCCCCCCCCCCCCCCAAGCCAATAAGGTGCTGACTCACCAACATCTGCCTGCTTCAGTGGGTGCTTGGAGCTAAGATGTTTAGGCATGACCAGCAGATGAAAGATATCGCACCAGGCAATTCAAGAAAATCAAAGATGTTTCGACGACTTCATTTTACAAGCTGGAATGCAAGAACCATGAACCCAGGAATCTCAGATGACTTTGCACAAGACAAAGATTCCAGAAAGACTGCTATCAAAGACAGAGTCAATGTGAGCACCGCAGCCCTCTAAGAGACAAGGCTATCCTCTAGTGGTTCAGAGAAGAAAATTACAGGTCTTTCTGGAAACGGAAAGAACCCAGTGAACCACGAATACATAGAGTTAGCTTTGCTGTAAATAACAGCTTTCTGGCTGCAGTGGAACCTACAATAGGTGGCACAGAACTGAGGACAGGTGTCAGTCAACTTAGCTACAGCTGCAGGATTTGTCAACATCCCCTGCATCTACATGTATTATACTTCTGCTGCGCTCCAAAGCAAAAGGTCATCCCCGCAATCATGCAGCAAGAACAGGAGATTCTAATCGCAGACAGGAATATTAATTTCATAGCTGCCCTTGAAAAGACACTCCAAGATTTGTCATAAAAGGATGGATGCAAGGTGCAAAACCATCAGTGAGGCTGTCTATGATTGATTTCATCTCAGCCTTTGGCAAGATAGAAAGGATAAACCAAGACTGGTTGACTTTCTGAAATGGAGCTATCATTGAAACCAAACATAATGTATCTCTAACATACAAGAAATTTCCAAATGAGAAGATGCTTGTACAGAGCTTTGCACAGAGTGCCACAAGACAATATGCCAATGAACATTCAAAAGAAGCGAGCTTACAGTTGAGGCAGTTCTGCAAAAGACTTTGTCAGTGTTGGAAGAAATATTGGTAACACATTTAGTGAAAAGGCAAATGAACACATCAGGATCCTGTTTCTAATGTGTCCCACCATTATGAAAAACAGGTGATATCCGTGGAGCACTGGAGCACTACAAAGCTGAAACATTTGCAATTGAAACTGGAATCCAGCAGATCACATTAGTTTGCACTTGCTACCAGAGAGAACGAAATATTTTATCTTTTCACATGCAAAGCTTACTGTACAAACACTGGATGGTGACTCACTCAACAATTCGACAGACAGAAGCCCGATCAGTAACATCAATCAATTCCTAACACTTTTGTTATCAACCTGACCTTACAGTGAATATCATGACACTTCAACATTGCAGGCAATGAGAGCTGATACTCTAGCCAGAAAGGGATCAGCATGCCACCAATAAAACAAACCATTAGTTCTCTGAGTGAACTGCCAAATATATCTTTCAGGGGTCCTGAGAGTCATTTTCAAAACCATTACCACCAAATTCGCCATGGTTATATTAGAGGCAACTGGGAAAAAAATGAAATCACGCATGGTTGCCACGGCAACAGTTGTCATCTACGATTTTACTACCCGATATTGTATAATTTTACTGTGAATAGGTTTCTACATTTTTTAATCAATATGTCTAAAATTTTGGGTTGAATATTAAAAAACGCTCAGATCAGATTTTTTATAATCAGATTAGTGGGTTTTTTTGTTTTTTTTTTTAAATTGGTATGTATACGGATCACAGATTTCTAAAAAATTTGATCTCAAAATCTCAGTTTTATCAAATATTTATCAAAATTTCCTCCGAACATAAGTATTATTATCAATATTATTATTATATTGCATTGTTTTGGTCTGTATTCATGAAAAATTTCAAAACAATTGTTGAAGATATAAAAAGATCCCATATTTGTGCTGAATATGGCAATGAATTCAGGGCAAATTCTAGCTCTTTAGTTTTTTTCATAGTGCTGCAATCCCCTACAAGGTGAAGACCCGGCACCTTACAACTGCAGATATCTTGTCGAGGCTGAATTTATGGTCACTTACCTGACTGAATCTGGGGGAGATCCAGTTCAGTAACTCTGGTTGGATACAATTAAGTGATGACACAATTTAGTGTTTTATTATTTTTTAGTACAGTCGAGGACCAACTGAAGTAACTATCATGACAGGAGGTTGAAAAGCTTACCAATACCGTAACTGTAACCACTGGATACAAGCCACTCTTCCTGTTAGCCATGGGGGTCTTGGCCTTCCCTCAGCCTTTGATATGGACCTGCCAGCATACGACTCGTCGGTTTACACCAGTAAAGCCCTAATCAAGGAGATTCTTCATGATACACTCGAATCTCCTCTCGAACAACCACTGGCTCAGGTCACATCATCCTGGTTTTCTACGCCACCACCTCAGCTGACCAAAAATGGAGCTGAGATGAATTCCAATGCCGCTGAGTCGCTGGGGAACTGATGCCAACTCTGTCACAACAGTGCTCACATGCTTTGTCTCGGCCACATTTGAACATAATGGTGGCTGGTTCAATGCAGTTCCTTCAATGGCTATCAGTAACCACCCTGATGGCGAGGTAGTGTGGATGTATGGATTGGCCTTTGGATCTGTCAGCCACACCATTGTCGCTGTGGGGCCATGGCAGATGAATTCAGTCTACATCCCTTTTTGTGCTGCTATAGTGCCAGCAGAACCCCCCATCACATCACTTTGAACGATGTCATCAAGTGAGCACTCGATTGTGCCGGCCTGTTTTCCATCTTGGAACCAGTCGGCCTGAACCAAGGAGATGGACGTCGTCCAGAAGGGGCTACCATTTTCCCTTTCAAAAACAAAAAGCCCCTTGCTTGGGATACCACCTGCATGGACTCATTTTCGGTGGCCAACATTTGTTCAACTGCGGCCAGCCCGAGTTAGCAGCCTGAAATGCAGAGGAGGTGAAACGCCTGAAATACACAACTTTGTTGGACTGCTTTCAATGTTTCATTTCCTCCCGGTCGTCATTGAGATATCAGGCGTGTTTGGCACTGCTGTTATGAGTCTATTGTGTAAAGTCGGCGACAGAATTTCGGTGGCGACTGACAAGCCAAGACAGAACCAGGGGCTACTCCAAATAATCTCCTTGGTGACAGTACAAAGTAATGCCTTTTTCTATTATCACATCAGCAAGGCACTCGTCGGTATCACCCCAAACAGATCAACTCCAGTGAAGTTACGTTTGTTTTCATGAGATAAATTGGCTGATCTCTATCTTGCATTGAACTATGTTGTCTTTGGAAAACGCTGTGAGCAAGCCTTCTTTTTGTGCACCCCTTAAGCCTACTGAAAGATCAAGGGTATCATAGGCTACCTCACTCACTGTAAACCTTCTCCTACTGTATCAATCCTTTTGTGCACGATTCCTCGCGTGCATTGGTATGGGGCTGAGGTGGAAGGCAATAATCATTATGGTGGTGTGGGGAACAGGAAATTTATCGGTGATACGCGATGGGAATGTACTTTGCTTAATCCATGTCACACAGCAGTTGAAACACATTGTGATATTAGCACCACAATAATGTGTACAAAAGCAGCTGAGTTGCACTTCTCACCATTCCTTATTGTTGACTGGCTAACTGAACGAAGTGATCAGTGTACAGTAAGATCCATGTCTATCTTACCTAACGAACTACGCATGTGAGTCCTTTCTTTATCCATGTGGGCCCCCCATCTCAGCCTGTTTTATTTACCATGTTATGAAGTATGGATGTCACTCATCTCTCTTCCCAATTCCTCAAGCTATTTGACTGATCTCACTGCCCACCACCCACCCCCTACCCACCTTATGGCACACCCTGTGAACAAAGTAGAAGAAATAATAGTTTGTATGGTACTTGACCCAGATATGCACCTTTGAGGAAGCACAACATCAGTTGGATGTCCAATGTAGGTCTACATTGTGTCATTTAGAAGGTTGGGTGGAGTCAATGGTCATAAGTCAAAATGGAACTAAGCACTAGCCCCGGCCATCCTGTTTGGCAGGCCCGCAGCTCACCACAGAAAGTTTCACTTGCTCTGTGGCTGGCTCATAAGTTTAGAACTAATAACAATTTAATTACCTTCATGATGACAACTTGAACAATGCTTCCCTTTATTCATACTGGACAATGATATCTGCTGCTGATCCAAAGCACTCATTTCAGGACTGCTTTTCCACTTCTTAATTCTGAATTGAATTGACAATTGCACAGGTAGTTTGAGTACAAAAGCAATGTCAGTATAGATAAAGTAACATAATGAATCTAATTATGAATTTATCCAGCAACTAATGTCAATGGTCTGGTCATATTTAACAACTGTCTTCAAACTAAATGTCCACGAAAGTTGACTGCAGTCTTCTGGGTCATGAGCAAAAAAAAAAAAAAAATTAAAATATCAGTTTTCAGTTATTTTCAGGCATGTCCAAATCTGATCAAATTCGATTAAGTCTATAAGTATTCAAAACTGGAAATGATGTGAAGACAATGTACAGGTTGGATTTAATGTACACCATGATTTATGATACTACGCAACAGGTCCAATATCAGCATTGAAACTTGGAATGTGAGAACATTGAGAACATCTGGAAAGTTGGAAGAACTTACCCATGAGATGAATAGATACCGCTGGAGTGTTCTAAGACCCTGTGAAGTATCATGGAAGAACTCCAGAGAAACAACTACTCAGGAAGGACATAAGCTTTACTTCAGTGGCAAAAAAAAAGACAGACACAAAAATAATATTGATTTTCTTGTTCACAAGGACACCATGAACGCAGTCATGGGTTGCCAGCCAGTTTCCAGTTGGCTCATCGCCATCCGTCTCAGGGCAATGCTATTTAACATCATCATTGAGCAGGCCTATGCTCCAACAACAGAGCATGATGATGAGGAAACAGAAGACTTTTATGAACATCTTCAGGAGGTTATAGACCAGAGTCCCAAGAAACATCTTAATAGTGCAGGGCGATTGGAACGCCAAAGTTGGGAAGGGGGCAGGTAAGAACTGGAAGAATACAAATGGTCTCTATTCCAACAATGAGACAAATGAGAGAGGCTTTAGACTACTGGAATTTGCAAACAATGATCTGAAGCCTGGTAACACTTTTGGCCCACATAAAGCATCAAGACCATGCACAGTCCACATGGAGTACCCACAACCAAATTGACTACATTATGGTAAAGAGGTGTTTCCACACCAGTATAAAGATTGCAAAGACAAGAAGTTTTCCTGGAGCAGACATAGGGACTGACCATGATCTAGTGATGATGACCTTCAAACTTCACCTTAAGAAGGTCAGCAAACAGGGCCATACTAGAATCAGGTTTGACTTTGAGAAGATGATGGATCCTGAGATAGTAGAAGCATTCAAAGCAATGTTAGGAGGGAACTTTGCTCCACTGATCTTGCTTGATGCAGACAACTCAGACAGGGACGATTTGGTCAGTAAGTTCAATGTGGCAGTGACAGAGACAGCTAATGAAACCCTTGGCAAGTACATACATCAAAAACAGCCTTGGGTTACACCCGACATCTTACATTTGTGCGATAAATGCAATGAGCTGAAAAAAAAAAAAAAGACAGAAGGAGCAAAGCAGTACAAAGCAGTGAACCAGCAAATTAAGGAATGCATGGTGAAAGCTAGAGTGACTTGGACTGAAGAATGGTGCTAAGAAATAGAGGACAGCTTTGGGAAGAACAACAGCAAGAAAGCATACCAGCTAGTGAAAGATCTGACTAGTTCAAATCAAGGTTGTACCACACCATACAGGATAGAAATGGGAAGTGCCTCACAGAAGACAAGGACATTCTCAACAGATGGACAGAATACTGCTGTGAACTGTATAATCACAAAGCTAAATGGGACCCTGAAGTACTGAAACATCCACCAGTGACCAACACCGACAACTATGCCATTCTTCCGAAAGAAGTAGAGGCAGCAGTAAAATCTCTTAAGCCAGGAAAAAGCACTGGAGTAAACATCCCAGCTGAACTAATTCAAGCAGGAGGAGAAATCATGATTGATGTGCTACTCATCATCTGCAACAAGATCTGGCAGACAGGCGAATGGCCTACTTCTTGGACTCAGTCACTGGTAAGTACTCTTCCAAAGAAAGACAACCTGCAACAGTGTCAGAATTATCACACAATCAGCCTTTTTAGTCATGTGAACAAAGTCATGCTGCAAATCTTACTAAACAGGTTGAAACCTCAAGCAGAAAAGATCATAGCTGAGGAACAAACAGGCTTTAGATCAGGACGCAGTACAACTGAACAGATTTTCAACCTGAGAATACTGGGTGAGAGGTACCTACAGGACCTCTTCCATGTGTTTGTGGATTTCAAGAAAGTATTTGATAAAGTATGACATGCAGCCCTCTGGTCCACAATGAAACTATGCAACATCAACGCCAACTCTAATAAGGTCATAGAGAGCCTCTATAGCAAAGCCACCAGCACAGTTTACTACAATGGCAGTGTAGGAGAATAGTTCAGGACAATAGTTTGAGTCAGACAAGGATGACTGCTTTCACCACTCTTTTTAACATCTTCCTTGAGAGAATCACGATGGATGCTCTGGAAGACCATGAAGGATCAGTAAGCATGGTGGCAGAACAATCACAAACTTACATTTCCCTGATGATTTTGATGCCCTAGCAGGGAAAGAAGAGCTTGTGAAGTTAATTAACCATCAACAACATATGGCATGGAGAGCAGTGTGGAAAAGACTAAGCTAATGACCAACAACATCAAAGGAATCAGCTCAGAATTGGTTGCCAAAAACTAAAAACTGTACTGAGCTTCAAATACTTAGGTTCTGTGGTGACGAATGAAGGATCAAATAAGAAATACTTCCAGGATTGCCCAAACAAATGGTGCATTGTCCAAGCTCAAGACCGTATGGAAAGACAAGAACATTACACTCAGCTCCAAAATCAGGCTGATGCATTCCTTGGTTATTTCAATCTTCCTGTACACTTGTGAGACTTGGACCCTTACAGCAGAGTTAGAAAGAAAGATATGAGAGGCTTTGGAATACTTTTAGGCATTTCCTACAGAGATCATTTTACAAATAAGGAAGTGAAGAACAGAATCAGGCATGTCATTGGGCCCTTTGGAGAGCTTCTCACCACTGTGAAAAAATGCAAACTCAGGTGGTATGGGCACATAACAAGATCAACAGGGCTTGCAAAGACAATTCTACAGGGCACTATAAAAGGAGGGGGAAGGAGAGGCACATAAAAAGAGATGGGAAGACAACACAATGGAATGGATAGGTTTAAAGTAGGGTGAAGTCCTTCGAAAGGCTGGGAATAGAGAAAGAAGGAGAAAGGTGGTTGCCCAATCATCCGTGGTGTCTCAACATTCATCTAGACTAAGGGATGTGAACTAAGTGAAGTCAAAGTGATGATTTATGAATTCATACCTGTCAAGAACATCTTCTACTTGGTTGCTTCTAAGTTCTTTCACAAGGGTTTCAAATTTTTTGGGTCCCACTGTCGCCACTCCATCAGTGTAATCACTGCCACTCAATAATGCAAAAGCCACAAGATCTCTCTGTGATATGCCCAGCAGCCTTTCTATTTCTTTCATTTCATACTTATGGGCAAAATGCTCCTGATAGAGAAAAACAAGGAGGAGATTTAGAGACTTCACTGAAGTTTAAAAAAAAAAAAGGAAAAAAAATGCCTAAAATGTTATAGGAGTACAATGGTAGAGGTGGCTGAGATTACTTTTTGATGTATCTAAGTCTACCTGCCGGCCCATTGTTACTTCCAATTGTATATATATATACTGTTCTCTCAGTTAAGTACTCAAAAATATATAAATATGACAATAGTAACAACATGAGATTCGTGTATGCCATCTTGGACCTATTCTTAATTTAAGTGCCACATTCAATCTACAAAATGAAAGAGTAACTTTTGCTTTTTTCTCTTTAGTGCAAGATTGCTAGGCATATTCACATATTGTATTGCTACCTATGCATAAATAAGCAGCCACATCCACAAAGAAAAGCAAGAAACAAAAAAACACAAATTAAGCATGCTGGACCACAGAATACCATGATTCTGGAAACTTAAAAGAACTGGCTAGAAAATGTAAGCCTAAAAAGAACATCAGAAGAGAAATGCCCATTGAAAATAATATCCAATTTACAGCAGTCCATTTGTAACAGTTAGAGGTAAAAATCTGATCATTTAAAGTGGAAGTGCAGCATCCTGGCTAACTATGTCTTAGGCTGTAACAAAAGAAACTATGAGTCCCTAATTAGACATATTTAACTTTTTTTTTTTCTCTAAATATCACCACTTATATGTTTACTTTGCAATTCATACATCTTTCTTTGTGTGTGTTTCTAAGTATATCATACACCGATTTTATAATGTCACATATACTTAGTGATGGGCAACACACTATGGTGAAGGAGGGATTTGTGATTCTCACCAAATGGATAAAAATTACAAGACAAAAAAAGACCGAACTATAAAGAAGGCAAGATAACAGATGAGACTTAGTTCACTCACAAGAATTTGATGACTAAAAATAACATTGTTATTTTTTACCTAATTCTTAAGTCACAAGACCTCTAGATTTAGAGCTAGAATCGGACCTACTCCACATCCATTAGAATTATGTAGATTTGCAGGCTGATGACACATGCTGAAAACAAGTTTGCATCAGCTATGGAGCTGAAAATTTTCATGACTGATTGATGAGAAGTAATAACATCTGCAAAACCACCAGTAATGATGGTATCAAGCATAATTTAAGGCTCAGTCACCCTATGACCTGTAAATTATGAAACTGATTTTGTGAAAACATCAGTGCTTTACCCCCACCTCAATCCTCAAAAATCAACTGCTGAAATTAGAAAAACTAAATTAAAATTAATGGGAAGAAAATCAGTCTAACAAACTAACAATACTGTATTGATTGTTTACTTCTTTGCTTCTGTACATTCTCAATATGGCTTGTGACATAAGGTTTCAAAGATATTATTTAAAACTAATGAGCTAGGCATTTTATTTGAACAATTAAAATTTCAATATATAATTCAATATATCTTCAGAAATTCTCCACCCTACCACCACATAAATAAAATGGACAAAGGTAGGTCAAATAGAATATTACAAACCACCAAGATCCAACACTATGTGTGATACTGAGCTCTATATTATCTGCATAAATTTTGTATACATCATGTAATCTTTTTGATGAAACTTTTCCAACATGTTGCAAAATGTGAGCATTATTTAAACCTTAGGCCTTTACATCCCTCTCAGGCAGACCCTTCTGAAATAAATTTCACTTACAGGGACATAACTCCATGTGAAAAGATAACTACTTCTTGAACAAAAATCATAGACAGAAAACTATTGCATCAAAAAACCTGAAATGTCAGGCCAGACTGTCTGCTACTGGTAAACTGGTAGCCCAGTACTATCCTGTGGCAGAAACTATGGGTAAACAGCGCCACTGTCTTGTGGGTGTCTTGGGAAAGACAAAGGGAAAGGGAGTAAACCCTGAAAGAAAATCCAGAGTGGAGCCCCTAGGGCAGTTGATTGGCGCATGGCTTTCTTCCCTACCTTCCAGCAACTCCTGCAGCCTCACTGGTACCAAATTGTATTGATTCATCGTTTCCTTTGGACGCTATCAGCATAGTCGAGAAGGGGAACTTGATGTCCGGGCAGCCCAAGTTCTCCACACCCCCCACCCAGGCTCGTAGTGCAATGCACTGGAGAGGACACTCCAGCGTCGTTGAAAGGCTTCAGTAAAACACAGGATGTACTAGTAACTGGTTAAAAGCTTCTTCCAACTGGCATAGAGAACGAGCACTTGGGGCTACTTCCACCTGTGGGAGAGATCATCTTGTCTCACTGGAGAGCTGCTGCCCACCTCAAGCTGTGCAGCCCCCAGCCAGCAAGGTGCTGTCCCGCCACAGCTTGCCTGCCTTGCTGGGTGCCCACGACTTAGGAACTGATCTCCTGACAAGCGAGCTGTAAATCCCGCACCAGGTGAAAACACTAAAACAAAGAAGACTCCAGCTCTTCAACTCACAAGCTGGAACATACGGAACATGTATCCCGGACTGATGGATAACCTCCAACAGATCGACGACACTTGCAAGACTGCAGTCATCAACAGAGAACTGGCTCAGCTGAACGTTGACACTGCCTGCCTTCCAGAAACCTGCCTGGCTGACAGCGGTTTCATAAGAGAGGCCAACTACACCTTCTATTGGCAGGGCCTGTCACAGGACGACCCTAGACAGTATGGTGTGGGCTTCGCTGTAAAGAACTCACTATGCAGCCATTGAACCACCAACTAGAGGAACAGAGAGGATCCTGACTCTCAACAACAGCGGGCTTCATCAACCTCCTCAACAACACACCAACACTCTGCTCCACCCCAGAGGCCAAGAATCAGTTCTATGAGGTAGTGCTGGGACCTGTTAGCAAATACAAAACTGGATTTGTAACTCTCTCCAGTAAAGCAAATCAGACAAGCCAGTCAAACAAAACAGGTTCACGATTTGCAGCAAGCCTCAGTCTTGGTGAATTGCTGGGCCGCTCAGAGCGTGCGCGGGGCAGGAGGGATTTGTGATTCTCATCAAATGGATCAAAATTACAAGACAGAAAAAGAGAGAGGTGACTAGGCAGGCACTTCCAAGTTCCCTCTCACTCAGAGTCTGGGCTAAGGCTTGCTTAATACGATGGTTTGCTATAACTCATTGTTTTGATTGGTTTGTAGGCTTGGCTGGCTTGGTCGGGTTGCTGCTTTGCGGGTGTTGTCACAGTTTAGGGCTTACTGCTTTGAACTGTTGTCACAGTTTGTTAAGCTTACTGCCTTGCAGGTTTTGTCACAGTTTGAGTAGATTTGCTGCTTTGCATGGACGCACTTTCGCATTGCTTGAGTTAGGCTTAGTTGAAACTTGAATTAGGAAAATTTTGTAAGTTTAATAACTGAAATTTTTGTTTAGACTAACTGTCGCGCGTTTTTAAAAAAAAATTTTGCCTACCAGAACACTCATAGTACATAGTTATATGTCCTCGATTAAAAAGCAGAATTCTGTATCTCAGAGCTCTGCAAAGTATTCATCATTATTCTCTACAACTTTGTAAAGTTTATAATGTGTGTCTATGCTCCTAATGTCCTTTTTCAATGCATGTACATACACTTTGTTCATAAATGTATACTTTTGTTTTTAAATGCTAACACAAGATACTATACTTTCTGCATCTTTTAGTTAATGACAATACCATTTGCATAAAATTTTTCTTCATTCAATTTCTTGATCAATGTTATCCCATTTCATTCATGCAATAGAAACATCTGATAAACATTAAAAAGGGGTGGGATTGTGGGAGGGGGGCCTGAAAGAAAAAAAAGGCGCACCTCTGAGCAAGACAACCGGGTGGTCTTGTCACGTGCAGGAAGGGTGCGCCGCTCTGTGGCACACAATTGCTGGAAGAGAGGGGGAGGGGGCAAGGACGGTCTCAACGTTTAGGCGTCACGGGACGATCCGTGGGTCGCGAACTGTGACATCATGGCAAACACAAGCCATGTTTGCAAGACTCTCTGCTGGAGAGGCTTGGGTGTTACAAGACCCTATTTTTTCATGCACAACCCAGCTCTACTAAAAATACTATATTCAAGACTTTATTACATATTTTATTAAAAGACTTCTGTTTTAATCATTTTTTTTTTCTTTTAAATCAATTCCATAGCATCCTCCCTACTCCATCCATCGCAGTTGTGCTTGCTAAGCATGATGTACAACTGACAAGTATCCCAAGTGCACTGACCAGTCTGTTTTCTTTAGGTGCATTAGATCTACAGTGCAGTAGATTGGCTGAATAGAACCACACAAAGCTAGTGATCTGGAAAGGCTGTTTGTCTCTCGCCGGTCATTTCTATATTTCGATCTCTACGAGCAAAGAGGGGAGTGGACCACATCGTAATGTAATTTAATTAATCTGTCTTGGCGTTTGGTCTTGGTTTGAGCTCTCCCCAGTTGTAGAGACATTAAAGTAATAATTGACTATACATACCCCACATGACAATGCAATTTCTGGACTGTCACACCAAAACCTTGAAGGAATCTTACATGGTGCCCCAGAGCTACCAATATGTGAAAATGCAGACAAGATGATACAAACGCTCAGCAACTTCATGGCAGTCTCCATTTTGTACTAATCACATGATTTGTCACGAGGCTTGGCCAGGTCCTATTTGTTTGCTCAACATCCAATGTTGGTGAACGCAAGTTTAAAATATCATGACGGGGTGGCTAGACGGTTACCCAACATCTAATCTGCCCAGTAGACCTAACTCTAAAACTGTGAGGCATATTTTAAGAATTACACATTTTGTATAATAAAAAAATAAAATTAAAAAAAAATAAAAATGAATATGACAACTGGAAATTAAATATGTCTGAGAATGAGTTTCTGGGATTTCTGTCATTGTCTCTATGAATACCAAAGTAATACAGTCTCCTTGGCATTCCAAATGGCAGTAATTTTCTTCAGAGTAAATAATAATATATCAAATAAATATTGCGTATACAATCGGTATATGATTCAACTGATCGTGTTGTGAATTTACTCAATTTATTCGTTAGATCAGGGTCCTTGTTTGCTCTCGTGGGTCTTAACGTAACAAAACGTTAATAGAATTCGACCCATCCTTCACCTGCACCCTTTCCATCCAGAGCGTAGGCAACGGTCCTGAGGTCCACAACTCCTATGTTATGTTTTTTGTAAGCTTTTCAACCTCCTGTAGTGGTGGTTATCTCAGCTGTCCACAATCGTGGTAAAAAAAATAACATAACACTATTGTGTTATGTGATCAATGCTCACACTACTAGTGATCCACAACTCCTTGAGACTCAGCCTTATATAAGTCCATGAGTAGGCCTAATTATTCCTCCTTATGATCGAACATTCCTCTCAGGGACCCGTCTGCCTGCTTCCTTGTAGGCCAAAATTTATCAAAACTTCTTAAAGAAAAATCAGCTCACCGTTCAATAAAAGTGTGGCAATCTGATCATGAGGGGTGTCTTTTCTTCTGATGATATGTATTAACTCTTTGCATTCGAGAAACAATTAGAAATCATTGCCATGGTCTTGGCCCAACAAGGGTCTCTTGACATTTATTGCCGACTATTGTAAGGTATTCTTTGTTCAATAGAACCATATGTCGAATAATGAGGTTTTTTGGAGGATAAACAGTTTTCTTACTATCTTCGACGCAAAACACATCTGTCCCGAAGTAGGCTACTTATTAGACTTAGTAATGTTTATCTTTTCCTCTTAAAATGCGCTGCATTTTTGTAGAACATATAAATCTAACCTTACATCTTGCTTTCTTTTTTTTTTTTTTTTTGTTGTTTGTTTGTTTGTTTGTTTTTGTTTTTGTTTGTTTGTTTGCTTTTTTTTTTTTTTTGCTTCTGTTATGTCGTGTTAAGGAAAAATTGTCAGCTAATCTATATCGGCTCCAGCTGGTTGAAAGACGTACAGAATTTTGATCTGTATCTTGGAATGGATCATAGGGGATATACGCTGATGATGATAATGTAGATGTTGATGAAGATGATTTTATATAAATCATAAAATTTCTTTACTGCAAAACATAGACCCTAAACGCGTGCCTAGCTAAGTACCGGCACCTTATAACAAGCAAGAGATCTCGAGAATAAAATTGCGCTGAAAATAAGCTTATAAAGATGATGATGATGACGATGAGGACAATGACTATGTGCATAATAGTAGTGATCATTTTCTAAGCTCTCAGAGTGTTACAACGTTCATCAGTATAGCAGTATACCTTTCAGTGTATTACTGTGGGCCTATAGGCATGTCAATATCTACACCAAGGAGCTAGAATTAATTGTCCCCTTGGGGATTGTTCCCATTCAGTCTCTATAGTTTCACGGCCAACCCTTGCAAACGGTACGGGATTCGGCAAGTTAATGATGCGTAACGGGTTAATCAAATAAGTCTATGCAAATTGTTATGCACATGTAAATGACGCGATCGAGTGGTCAGGTGTCAAGCTGAGTGTGCCTTTGGTATCCCTTATGTTTGTGAAATACATGTAACAGTTTGACCGTTAAGAGTTAATAAGACACAGGCTGGATGATTACAAGAAATCATTTCGAACCCATAGATTTGGGTAGGCTTACAGTGGTCTTCGTTTAAGCAAAAATCTAGGCTACAGTGGAACATTTAAATTTCAGTTGCAGTAGAAGTCAGTGATTTTTCAAACTGTTGCACAAGCCACTGATTTCAACACAACAGTAGCAATAGCGGGACCTCAAAGGACTGATATTCGTGTTACATGATAAAAAGTATAGACTTTTTCTAGAAGGGATCTCTGTTCTTACTCTTTAGAGCAGCACATGTGCAAACGCCAGCATACACAGAACTGAAACCTCTCCTCTGCATAAAGCTCGCTCTAAAAGAAGATCTAGATTCGCTACACTACTGTGATTTCTACAGACTACTGAGTACGACGTCAGCCATGAAAGCTCTGAGTATTTGTATTATTTCGTTGTCAACATTTTCAGCGTTATTTCTGTGTGCATTTGCTACATCCTGCAATATGTCATCAGAATTTTGGTGTGATTCTCCAGAAATTGCTCGATCTTGTGGCGTAAGTTTCGACATATTATTTATTTATTTATTTATTTATTTATTTATTCTTCGTTCATTTATTTAATTGCTTATTCATTCATTTGTTTGTTTGTTTGTTTGTTTGTTTATTCTTATATTTCTTATATATTTATTAAATTATTTATTTGGTTTCATTGCCGTTTTGTTGTGTAACATTCATGAGATAAAAATCTGAGGACGGTTTTATTTTGCTTTTCAACCTCCTTTGGGTGACAATCTCACATTTAAAAAAAAAAAAAAAAACTTGGTGAAGTAAATATGTTCTTACTGAATATGGCAAGTGAACTGTGACAGAGATTATAGTGTGACAACAATACATTTGTACTTGTTTCAACCTCTCTGAGTTAATACAGCTACAGAAAGACTTGCAGATCTTCATAAGGCTAAAGGGCCTCTCTAAATGGTAGCTGAAATCAAATTGTAAACAATAGTTTGCAACATCGTTTTTTTTTTTTTTTTATATGTAATGGAGAGCAAAAACCCTAACTTTTTTCTTGCTACCTGTTATTATGGTTTTAAAAAAAATGAACTAAACAATAATAGTTCAAGTTACATGCAGTACGGTATGTTCCACAATATGAACAAAAGTGCTGAGAAGTTCAGTGTTTTATAGTGACAACTCATAATGTCAAAGAGATATGACATTGACGACCACCACATGACTACAGCTAGATTCAGAACTAGTTTCGAAATATTATCTTTGTAATGCGCTTACCGATACACACAAGAAGGCATTCAGTTATCTTGGCAGGATCTTCTTTACACTTAAGACCATAGATTTGAATTCTTGCCTGAACCTGGCGCCCGTCAGGCAGTACAGGGCAAAGTTGAGAGTGTTGTTAGTGTACATGTTGATGAGGAGAACTAGAGTGACCATTTCTTCAACCTTCGTCGTTCCCATAGCAACCTGAGGTCGTGGACGCATTGAGTCTAGACAAGCAGGAAAGTTACACAGAATAAAGAATAAGTTTATGCACAGAAGCGTTCGTGTTAAGGAGGCTTCCTTTCTTGATCTGTCTCTCATTTGTATGTGGCCATGATGAGATACTTGTGTACTGGTATTGTTCTCCGTAGCACCACTATTCTTTAGATTCTCAGATCTCTGCGTTTCAAAAGTCCTCTTTCCTTTTCTTCGGAGATCCATTTCACTGTGGCTTACGTCCACCAGAGTTGACTCTTTACATGTGTTTGGTACGGTAAATTTATTGATTTTTTCCTTACTCTTCACAACACCACGAATGATCAGGATGTTGAAGACGACAAGAAAGAAGCCTGGAAGTAGAATGGCGTTGATAAATGAGTAAGTGTACCAGGCGGTGGTCACTGTAGAAATGGGCTCAACGTTGATAGTACAATGACGGAGAGTAAAGGTTTGATTTGCTCCTGTGTCACTGTCAGTAACTTGAACTTTCAAATCTCCCATGATAAACAACAAAGGTAAATGAGCCACAACTGAAGCCAACACAATGCA
>JBCAUA010000001.1:6081869-6094561 GCA_038406235.1 Peronia verruculata | reverse complement strand
CCCCCCCCCCCCCCCCAAATACACTCAATTATACACACATTCACACACATAGACGTACATACAAACGAAACAAACAGATAAAACAATGTCAACAAAATAACAACAACGATTGACCCATCTCTGGAGAGAGGCCTAGTTAAGAGGCAATGTTACGTATAAGTTAACAAAAATTAAAAAAAAAAAAAAAACGAGATCAAAGAGAGTTCAGATGGGATGGGAAGACACTCAACAAGTTTTTCGGATGGTTCAAATCTAGAGTGGCCAAACAGGTCTGAAACTCATATTTTTATTTGTTTACTTTCAAAGCTTCCAAAAAAAAAAAAAAAAGAAATTATTTGTGTCTGTCTATGTGTCTGTAAATAGAACAAAACAAACACAAAACAAATAAGCAAATTCTTGATGGCCTGGGTACAGGGAAAAGGAAGATTTAAATATATTGTAAAAGTAGGCAAATGTTGTGTTCATAACTTCTATTACTGATCATCTGATATCAGCTACTTACTAGTATTTTTTGCTTTGCTAGTCTCAGTAACCACAACGCTGGTAATGATACATTGAGTCTATCAGTAAAGTAAAAAAAACATTAAAATGAACAAGTCAGAGTCACCTTTGGTTTAGCTTTATATCAAATTAATTCTGGCATGCCTTGGAAACTATTGGTCCAGATTGTAATTAAATGTGCAGATTGTTCCTCCATATCTGTAGTTCAGGTCTTTGAGAACACAAAGCCAACTCTTGGATGAAGGTTATAAAAGAAGTGACGTATCATGCCTTATTCCACATTGTCATGTTAGAGTTTCCCTCTGTGCTACCCAAACCTGTGGTAAATAATAATAATAATAATAATAATAAATAATAATGAGATAAAGAAAGAAAATAACTATATAAGTTTGAAATGAGCATGGTGAGGGAACAGGTATAGAAAGGGGGGGGGGCGGGGGAGGTGAGCAGGGGAGGGGGTAGATAAAAGAAAAAAAAAGTTCCTTAGTTTTTGTAGAGTAAAATTCTGTTTCACATCCTTCGCTTCTCATTCCTCCTCTCCACTCCTAAAGATCTGCTCCCACACTGTGTGAATACGTATCAGTGTATTTAATGTCTGTATATATACACATCGGATTTAAACCGATACACTAAAAAAATACTGTTACTATAAGAGGTTTTTGTTAAAAAAAAAAAAAAAGAGAAGAAAAAGGCATAACGGGCAGGGAAACAACTCGTCACAGAATCTTACATGACGAGTATTTGTGTGGTGAATTCCCTTGGTTATGGTGTCATCGGCAAAGCAAAAAATCCGGCCTTCGACAGAATGCAGCCTTAATTGCAAATTTGTGCTGTTCATGGGTTATAATGAACAGTTAGGTCCATAGAGATGTACACTGCAGTGGTGGATAGTGGAGGAGGAGAGTTTATAAACACTGAAATTAGTTGTAATGTCAGAATGAGGGTTGGACCTCTATCACTGAGAAGATAGGAAAGACATCACCAAACAGGATATAAACAAGTTCTAGTGCAGACAAGGTAATGAATTCAGGTTATTCATACAATAAACATCGATTTTTTTAAAGTTTTGAAACGTTCTTACAATTTAAATGTTACGAATAGCAATGATCGTACCCAGCTCTGTCTTCCACGTGAAGCGATAATTCCATCTTGCGCCGTTATCTGTAAATGCAAACAATGATCCAGGCAAACAAACCAACCACGTTATCAATACTCCAACTGCAACTAAAATAGATAAAATGGCTGAAATTCTACAAAGTTACAACGCATTGAGGGGGGGGGGGGTTGTGTTCTTAACATGACAAATATTCCTATGTCACAGGCCTATTTTCTTGCATCCCTCGACAAAAAACAAATTAGTCTATCATCAATTGCTTAGACCCACTATTATTAATTAAACTTATTGCACTAGTTATGATTGGACCACGGTCGAATGGATCCGGATATGTGTAAGCAGCAACTCACCAGGTTTATCAATAATAAAATTTGAGGTCTTTATCCACATCATCATGTTATATAATCTTCATGACTAACGTAGATTAACACCATGTGCATGCCATGGCTTGCCCTGTAGCTGATTGAGTCAATGTTGACAGCATGAAGTCAAATCAACATCAATGTCTCGCAAGAATTCCTGTTCCACATCAAATCCACATTTTCATATCACTTTGACACTGTCTTCCTCCATCATTACAAAATGTTCTTTCAATATGGATGTACATGTATTACTGCCTTGGAGACCTCGGATTAACCCTGGACATAGTGTTGTAATTCATTATCATGCTTCTCCACTCTGCTTTCATACGGGAATTTCCCTTCCCCGTCCCACTACTTACCCTCAGGGCTTAGCATTTTCCTTCTTTTACACTTTATTGTCATCTCCATCCCTGTTCCTTGCCCTATCTCATAATACCAGTATTATCTCCTTCCTTTTTTTACATTTCTTTATATAAATATGTGTGTATATATATATATATATAGTTAAAATATATATATATATTTCGGTTTAGCCATCTCACACTTTACTTTATCCTTCATTCCAAATAAATTGATAGTCTTGGGTACAAAACACTGACCTGTCTCGCATTTCATTGATCCTCATTGAAAGTGAACTGATAGAAAACACGTGAAAGCAAACACGTGCTAATTTCATGCAAATTGTTAATCCTTCAAACAGTTTCATAACTCTCTTTGTTGTTTCTTTTTTTCCCCTTTCAGATCGAGGAAGATTTCAACAATCTTCAGAAAAAGTTCGCCAATTTGGAGAACGAATTCGACACCGTCAACGAGAAGCTGACCGAAGCTACCACAAAACTCGAGGCGGCAGAGAAACACGTCACAGAGGTAAGATGTGAGCGGTGATAATGGTGATGAATGGGCTTGTCGGCTGAAAGTGGTGAGAACGCGAATATTGTGTTTACAGAACGTTGACAAAACAGGGACATTAGTATTATGTAATTGTACTGTAGGTTCCAAATCATTGAATTGTGTAGATTGTTCAGAAAGGAATGTCAGAGCTTAACAGAAAGGGAACAAACCGGGAACATTAACACGTATGTGGTTGTATTAGGTGGCAGTTTATGAACTAACGGAACGGGAACAGAACATTATCAAGTAAAGTACATTAGTGCATATATCGGTCTCTATTCACCAAATGTAAGAATGACAGTCAGAATGCAAACAGAAAATGGACATATAAAGGACATTAACATGTGAGTAGCGTTGAAACAGATCCCAATTCATCAAGCCAGGTGGTCTGATTAGAAAAGAATGACAGAAGGTGAACAAAAAGAGGGCAGATCGGAGACAATAACTTGTATGCAGTTGTAACTGTAGACTCCAAGTCATCAAACTGTATGAGTTGTTTAAAGAGGAATGACAGAATGCTAAGAATTATCAGAATTGCTCGGGGAGAAGAAAGCATTTATAAAAAAAAAATATTTAAAAAATGCGTTGAAACAGTTTGAAAACGGGCATGGGTCTAGTTCTACTTGATTTGAAGGGATAGTAAGTTTATTATGTATGTGGTTTTAATTTGAGAGCGCACTGTACGTCAGTGAGTCAGGCAATGTGTTGCAAGCTAGAATAAGAGGACTTAGAGAAATAAGTAAGAGGATTTTGGAGGGTGAGAAAGGAGGATGATCCTGTTTGAGAGACAGTCACTTTGTTTGTATTTGGGACAGCTGCTGCTCATTCGTTGTCTTATGTGTCCATGTTTGTTTTCGTACCTGTATGTTTGTCCAGCATGAGGGGACACAAGAACGGAAGGATTAGAATATCAGGGGCAAGTGACAATGTGGTGATGGATAATCTCATTATTTCTATCAAGACAGAAAAAAAAAAAAAAAGCAGGACAGCTGAAGTGTTTCACTGACACAATGCACTTACCCAGGTCCCGAAGCCAAGCCAACTCAACCCAAACCATTTTTTAAAGCCAATATCCCCGATCCTTAAATACACCCCTCCACCACCTCTCTCTCTCTCTTTCTCTCTCTCTCCCTGTCGTCCTCCTCTTCTTTCTATTTTCTCTGTCTCTTCACCTGTAAATTCTCTATCCCCCCTCCCACTTCTTCATTCATCTCTCTCATTTATTCCTTCCTCTCCCCCCCCCCCCGCCCCCCTCTCGAGTTCCTTGTTTCTGTCTCTTTCGGTCTCTTTCTCTCTCTCTCTTTTTTCAAAGACGCTTTGCTGAGCTTCACTGGCAGCTCATGCGATGTCTTGTGAAACAGCTACCTGCTTTCAGTTTCACATTTCTTCAGTGCTCATCGTCTGTTTTGGCCGATGTCTAACTTACCTGTACAGTAGTCAGCTAGCAATGCTTTCACTATGCTCACCTGGCTGTGATGATAAACTATGGTATTTGGTATCGCTTGTCTGGTGTGTCCATGTGTATGTTGTGACATCTGTCATCTTAACAGTCATTTATTCTCTGCATCCACTCAGCATTGTGAAATCACGTTGACCAACTTCTGCATTTTATATTGTATCGTACAACTGTACTTTTATATCTCTATCTGAAATGGATCATTTGTTTAAAATTAATTATTTTTTATTCTAATTTCTTCATCAATGTTGTTATGAGAATGTCGTGCGAAAATATATGTATGTCATTGTGCTAACATTGTCATGCAACACACTGAGTGACAAAACGTAATATCGCTGACACATGAACAATGTTACCTGCATCCGCTTTGACAATCCTTGAATAGTTTATCTTGTTTCTAAGAGATAGTGTTAGACCCAGTCAAGTTTTAACCACACACGATCCTGATCGGCTGATATGAATCAATGCCTAGGAATTGAAAGAAGGGAAGAAGAGGAAAAGTTTGTCTCTTGCTTGTATTTTATGGCATCCAGTTTCAATTCAAGATAACCTTTACCGTAATTCTCAGAAAAGTGTGGCTATTGGCTCATTTCTTTCTTTGTGAAAAATCTCTTTCATGTGTTTGTGTGTTTATTGGTTTGTGAAAAGTCTCCGTGCGTCTATCTGTGGGTGAATCTAAAAATCAATAACCAATCTGTATTTACAACTTAGGGCCTACGAGACGTTAACTGTCAGGGTGTACGTGTTCCAACTCTATAAGTTTGTTTGTTTTTCAACTTCCTGACCAGATTTCTAGTGTAGAAATAATACTAGTACCTTATTGCCTACTAGTACATGAACGTATAATAAGACACGGCAGTCTGTTTTAAAAGAATGATGAGTTTCAGGTGGCCAAAAATTGAAATATGTTAATATTAGAATAATTTTCACAATAAGCTTTATCCCCAAAACACAGTAATGTTTGATGGTACATGAGTACACGTTCGACTGTGTTTTAAATCGTAGAAAGTGATAGATTGCGTACTTCGTATTAGCCATTCGGTTTTCTCTTAATTTCTAAACAATATTCTCAGCTGTACGATCAATACTCTTACAAATCTTGGAAATGAATTTAAGACTCACAAACGTATAGGAACTATTCAATGTTTAATGTTCGTTTATTATACAGTGGTTTGTGGTCTTTGTTCCACTTTGGCACAGAATCAAGTTTCATTATCAGGTTATATAGTTAAGGAGTTTGCTCAGCAAGGCAATAGCAATAACTGTACATGTTAGAGGTCAGACCCAAAGCTGAGGTTCCTCCTATCCCTGATATATTGGCCTTAATATTATATATGGTCTGTATTGCAAGATTGGTTTACTAGTGTACCTGGGCTTCGTATTTTCCTAGCTAATGTGTGTATGTTCGTAGATACATGTATGTGTGTGTGGACTGTTAGTTTGCCGAACTGGTCAGTTTACGAACGTAGACGCTCGTAACCGTTGCCCATTCTAATTTAGAGGCCTTGGGAAAGGCGTGTTTCGTATTTGTCAACTGTATGTAGGCTAAATAATTATGTTTGTGTGCCTTTGGAGTGTTAGACGATTGAAGGTGAGGTATCCAGGCAGAGAATACCGTCAACTGATAACCAATCACAAAACCACACAAAAATCTCCACATAAACATTACATCATGGGATTTTCTAGTGCCAACCAACCTAGTGTGATTATGGCAATAACGTTTGGTGATTACCTGAATATTGAGGAAATCTTCATGTTTATTTAACTCGTAGGTCTTTTGGGGTGCTGGCGTTGTGTATTTTATATTACGTCCTATATCAGAGTTAACACGAACATGAACATGGGTTATTTGCTTTGGGCTGAACATTGGAATTTCCTTAGACGTGTCTCACTTCTATTTTGATTCTTTTGTTGCAACTGATTCTCATAGCAAGACCTTATAGAAAATATTTAATTCTACGTTTGTAAAGATTGACGAGACAGACCTAGTCAGAAAACCACAATAATTCCCTACTAGCCCAAAGTTGTAAGCTAATAAATATAATTTATTCTGAATTACGGACTGTAAAGGATAAGTCCTCCGTTGCAACCACGTGGGTGATTGATGTGGTTTGACCTAGATTTGGGAGGGGAAAATGTTGATCCGGGTTTTTTTGTCCGCTTAAATCAAGTTTTAAAATGTAGACAAATAAGTGACGGACGCACTCAAGCGCAGATCCACGGGACTCCTGACGTAGATCACGACAATGAGGACGTGAAAAAGATCGCCCACTATCCAAAAAATATAGCTTAAAAAATTATGTGCTAACGTTGGGTAGTGTGTGTGTGTGTGTGTGTGTGTTAGATCCTGTTTTGTATGGTACCGGTACCGGTATTTGGATCGCAGATTTAACATAAACCTAAAACCTTGCTGATGACAGTGTGATTTTGGTGTGCCTGTTTTAGGAATGTCAATTTGACAATGTCATTCTCCTACACACCCCGCTTTTGCACCCTCTCCTGTTCCCTCTGGCTATTATTTTGATATAGTATAGTATAAATCCTAGTTTTCTTTTTCGTCGTAAAACCCTTATCGGTAGGCGTTCCTTGCTGCGTCATTGGCGGGTTTTCCTACATCACGCTTATGTATGCTTACAACTTCAATAGCGAAGTGAATGGGAATCCTTCAAACTAGGCAGGCGAAAAGGTGACTGATCAAATTAAATGGATTCATAGTCCTTAATATAAACGGTACACACAGCTAGTCTGTGAAATGGCTTATATAATGGTCTCTTTGAATGACACAGCTAGTGTATTTATGTAGTCAATATTATTTTATGCGGTGTCGCGTGAGGTTAGTGTGAAGCGATCAAACAAAAGGCTGCGGAAGACACGTTGAATAATCGTTTTCCTCACGACTCGCTGCGGGACACAAGTTTTTCCACCGTTAATTTTTGTTGGCTGAGTGTTGACGAGGGTGTGTGAGTGGTCAGGAGCGGGAGAAACAAGGATTTCGAAAAGTATCCTAAGTAGGCCAAACGGTCGCCCTTCCCCGTTCTTGTTTCAATAAAGTCGTTTGTGTCTAAAGCACAATAAACAAGACCCGCCAACGCGCTTTATTACACACTAGTGCCTCTATTTGAAATAAGAAAGCGTTTCAAAGAGATGCGCTCTATTTATGGCGATCTCGGCAAACATAGGCTTGTGACTGTCAGCGGACATTAATCTAATATGTTTGTACTAATCAGCAAGCCTGTTGTTAATGTAAGATATTCTAATAATTGTCCAACTCACTAGGATGGGTAAAAGTTTCTGTAACTAGTTTGGCGATGTTTAAATAAGAAAGAAAGAAAGAAAGAAAGAAAGAAAGAAAGAAAGACCCCCTACACACACACACAATAAAACGAAGAGGTGGGGAGGGTTGGAGTGGAAAGGTTAAGCGAGAATGAAGACATAAAGTTTATGCATTTATTATGCTTTTTGAGAGGGAAACCGAGAGAGGTAGTAGGCATACTAATACCAGTGGTACCACGAAAGCTGGGTGTAAAGTAAAGCAAGTTGAGCCTAGCTAGATAACATCCGTAATGAAACGACTGTCAACTCTATGTAGTGGGACACGAGGCCAGATAGAATGTATCTCTTGAGTCTACTTGGTTTGTTTTCCGATCCTTTCCCGAAATCTTCTTGCCTAGGTCAGAGACAGTATAATGGTTACTCTGCCGTCTTTAGTCTAGGCCTATTCTCAGTATTCTGTTGTCTGTCCCCATCTGAACTGACCTAACACTTCTGTAGTTAGCCCTGCTTCTTGACCACTGCTGATTTATGACTACATTTTCAGTACCCTGCACAAATAATGCTGATAAGCCTAACACACATTTAGGCCAAAATTATGTAACAGCCCAGTTTTACTTTGGGTCTCTGCCGTCTCTGACATTTTGTGGTCCAGCGGTTATAGTTCTTAGCAGATCTTTTCTCTTCAACTTTCTATACTCCCCACTCTTAAGCGAGCTAAAAATCTATAGTTAAGTCTAAGCTTCACGTCTAGCTTGCTATAGGTTACTCTGCTCTTGTGCCTGGTAATCAAATGAAACGATAAGGTCGTTACGCATTTAATTAATTTGAATTCCACAAGAGCAGTGCCACTGCGTAACAATAGTGGAGGCGCCAAATCGTGGTTACATATAAATGTATTATTAAATTTACACTCCAGTGACACCAAGTCAACCCATTCCCACATGCATGATAATTATGAAGGTATGGGTCTCTTGTGTGAGAAGAGCACACATTACAAACACGCACTCTGATATACAAGTCTCGGTATAATAATCAATCGTGAATGTACTAGGTGAATGTTTGTTTTGTTTACGCGAGTGTTATTTAATCGACTGCATAGTCGAATCACACAATTTAAAAATCTGAATGCAAGTGTGAAGGAGTGGATTAGGAAAGGAGGGCGGGGGTGGGGAGGAGTGTGCGAGAGGTGTGATCTTGTTTTTCCCTCGACATGGTTGGCTTAATCATAATATAAATGAAGGGTATATGTCTGGAAGGAAGAGAAAGTGGGGGAGGAGGGGGCGGGAGGGAAAAGATAAGCCTAATTATATATGTAATAACAATCATGTTAAAGAAACAAATAAAGAAACCAACACCGTCTGCATGAAGAGTTTGAAATTTTGCTCTGTCTTAAGTCTTACCACACAATGGAAGGCTATATTACATGAAAATGAGAAGAGGAAACAGACGGGAGGGGCATCCGGTTTCATTGCGTGTAGATAAGTGGCTGAGGCGTGTTCTCTGTAGAGATATGAATAATGCACTGTAAGCACAAGTGTATGTGTTGAAATGGTGGAGCGACTGAGAGAGAGGAACTCAAGAGGATAGTGAACAACTGAAGGGAGAAGAGGGGAGGGAAGGAGTTGGTCTCATGAAAATGAAAAAAAAGGTGAATATTACAGCTGAGAGGAATATTGAAAGGGGAAATGAGAAAATGTTTGCTTTAAGAAAACGCATGAAATGATAGCTTTGATACTTATGCAGAATGTGTCATTTCATTTACTCTTACATGCAGAATAATCACTCTGTGGACAACAGATGGGGGTAACCAGTCAGTACTCACTGATGGACTGATCAAGGGGCCGCCCTAGAAAAAAAGGGGGAAAGGGGGCGTGTCCCTCATAACTGGGGATCCTGAACTACTTTCTTCAACCAATAAATAGTAAATCCAAGAGTTCTTCAGCATGGGGGTGGATTCTTTTGGGATTAAATTTTTGCCGAAGTGCGTTTCTTGAATAGTTAAATCGCCTTTCAATGTCAAATTCTCATTGAATCATCCCTCTCCCGCTTCCGCAGGAGTGCGAGGAGCGAAAAGCGAACCCAACAATACGTGACGTCATCATGCCCTATTTGGAATGCAACGCGAGGAATCCGCCGCGCAAGCCCGTTCGTCGGGATTCTCAGCTGTGCCATCAATTGGTCTGCGCCCCGCAGCACTTGTTTCTATATTTATCTTCCGGTTGTTGTGGTTGTAGCCTCCCTTACTTCGAGTTGGGAAAAACATTTCCACGTGTAGAAAAGTTTGTAAACTAACGTTGAAGAGTGCACTCTCTCCACCTAGGGGAGCTAGAAAGTGGTGAGGAGTAATTTACAGAGAGGGAGTCTTCATGTGAGTGTGTTGTTATGGGAGATCGTGAATTCGTGGAGCCAGATGATGTCGACAGTGTTCGTTTGTCACAGGATTCGCAGCTATCAGCTGTTAGTACCAACCTATCACAGGATTTATCTCAAGGATCAGTGGAAGGAGATCCAACTGTTGGGTCTTCCAAACACCGTAGTCAACATGGTTCAGAAAAGAAAAAGAAAAAGAAAAGATCGAAGAGTAAAAGTGAAGGATCCTCCAAAACAAAAGATAAAGAAAAGGAAAAAGGCAGTAGAGACAGAAGTGAAACACCAGACTGTGATAATGCAAGCACAAGTAGTAGAAGTTCAAAGAGAAGTTCAAAAACTTCTAGTAAAACTGATAAAGACAAAAGTGAAAAGAAATCAAAAAGACAGTCAAGCCGAAGGCCAGAGCCGGAGGGTGGAAATCCCTCTCAGCCTGACGGGAACAGTGCAATAGAATATGAACGTATTATAAACAGTACAGATCCGTTGTTTTCCGATCTGGAAATCGATCTCGGTGATGATTCTTCTAATCAAGGACCTCAGCGGCCCCGACGCTCAATGCGACAGAGCAGAGGAGGGGCATCGGCGGGCATTTTCATTCCATGTACCCAGCTGGGCATTAACTCTAATACAATGATAAAATTCGCCATCATTGGAACAGAGTTGCAGAATATTTTCCAAGTGTCACAAAGGGTGGGTAGCCAAAGCATTCATTTTCTTTGTGTTGTGGTTCCTGCATGCTCATGTTTTAGCTTTCGTATAAGCTACTTTTTATTTCGTTCACTTATTGATTTTATTTCCTGTAGTTTGTGCCATAGCGACATTATGAAAAGTATATTTTGGTAGCTTAAGTGTAACAGCATTCAAGGCAAGAAAGTCTGTGTGTGTCACTGCACATGCCTAGAGCGAAGATGAGAATGGTCATAGTTATCACTTAGTTTGCTTAGAAACAAAGTCAATGGCATTCATTATCGGGCATATTGCTATCTAGCCCGTAGGATTAAGCCGTTAGTCACCACCAACTTGTTCAATAGATTAAGTGACACATCAGTGAATGTGTCTATTAATGTGTACTTTTATTGAAGGACGGAGGGGTTTCAGCTGTTATCCATGGCATGTGTTCACTCATTCAGTGTATTGTCTGTATCATACATTGCAGGATAAACTTAGTACATATAGAGAACCGAGCTTGCAGTTTTCAAACTGCAGTGTTATATGTGTTTCATTCCACACATGTTACGAATGTGTGTGCCTGTATCTGGGTAAGGCAGGATTAGCAACTGCTTGCCTATACGTGTGTACTGTGCCGTATGTTCGACACATTTTCTACGGTAACTCCTGGCCGTTACAAGTTACAAATCGACCCATGTGTTCCCCTCGATCCTCTCTTTCGTCGAGCTCCTGCAGTGTAGCCCTGCCCCCCCCCTCCCCCCGCCTTCCTGCCTACTCATGTCTTATCACCTTCATGCCGAAGATTCTAGAACACTTCTGAGTTCCAGACACCCGTGCCCTCGCTACTCGCGTTGTTTACCTGTGCCGAAACCATTCCGGCAGTTACAGCCTGTAGTGGTCTAAAGTGTTATCTGCCTTGGCCATCTTTCGCTCTCACTCTCTCCCCCCCCCCCACCTTCCCCGCCCCCTTCTTTTCTTGCATGACTCCATTGGCAAGAGTGAGCAGGATAGAATCCAACCAGCTTTTTCTAGTGTATTCCCAAGTAGAGACTTAGTCGTATCCAGTAACATCGTACATTACATCCATAAACTTAAAATGTCGGTCTTACTTCGACTCGTTTATGTTCACCTTATGATATTACACCCCGTCCCCTCTATCCTCTCACCTGAGAAAACATATTCAGTGTACATATATATCTTTGGCCGCAGCTATGAATGAGGAAACTATTTTAGGTGGGCTACTGCCAGAGAAACTTATGCCAGTTATGCAAAGCTACACGTAGGCTTATGTATCTTCTTAGCTTAGACCTTTTTGTGAAGATCGGGGCTCAGTAATTAGTAGGGGAACAACATGTCTTGCGAACCCAGGAATTTCTTTTGCAATGACTGCATGGCTTGGTGAAAGCAATGCAAGGTGGAAATCCAGCGAGGGGAGAGGGAGTCAGCCTACCATACCTTAGATTGGCGTAGATCAACTCGCTTGACCGCTCCGTGTGACTACCTGGGCATAGAGTGATAAAAAAAAAAAAAAGTTACCCGCATACCTTAAGTGGTTGATGTCTAAGCCACTTTAGAAACCTTATATACACACGTTATATTGAACTCAGTGGGCGGCGGAATGAAGAGGCAATATATGAGTTAACTCCATGTGCCAACAACAGCTATGGTCACTCAATCTTGAGATACGTGTAAGTAAAAAAAAAGAAAGGGCCAGAAATGCAAAACAGAACGAACACACACACACACACACACACACACACACACACAAACACACACACACGTTGAGAGAGGGGGAAAGAGAAAAAATGAGAGAGAGGTGGTGGGGAGGGGGGGGGGGGAATAAATTAGACAAACGTTAAACCAAACAGTTTAACCCCAATTATATTTTATTATTATTATGATATTTTATATTATTCAGCGACCGTGTTGTGTTGTGAGTCAGTCTGCACCAATTGAATATTGCCAAGAAGTCGCCTTTTTTTTTTGTTTTTTGCCCCAGGTTTAATACTGAATATACAAACACATACATGTACACAAGACACAGTTTATATATATA
>JBCAUA010000001.1:6059655-6080119 GCA_038406235.1 Peronia verruculata | reverse complement strand
TATATATATATAAAAGGATGGTTCATACCATCACATCATGCAGTTTTAGTGCTGCATCATGTCAAGCTGTGGCGGAAACAGCCAGATTTTGTTGCTTTTCCCACCTTCCAGAAGGGGCAAGATGTTTCAGCCCTTCGAGATGTTTGGCTCTTCAAACTAGCTCAAAAACACAAGTGAATTGAAAAAAAAAAAGGGAAAACAGCTTTAAAATCTACACCTGTATTATGTCTACCTTATAAATTATAAGCCAGAAGCCACATTTCTTCAAGCACATGATCGAGTCTTTGTTATTTCCCCCTTCACCTGGCCTCTTCACAACGTTTTGTATTCTTTTCTTTCTTTGGTCTCTTCATTTTTGTTGTTTCGGACAAAGAAAATGCCGGGGTGTCTAGGAAAAGAATATAATTATGTAAGGAGAAACAAAGTCAGTGGCATTCAGTGGGGGCGGGGGGGGGGGGTGAGAATTAAGCAGGAATAAACAATGTCGAAATAGAACTGTAACGGAAGAAGGTGAAATACAATGCGTATGATGGGACTGAACAGGAGAGGCCATGGCAAAGATAGTGAGAGCAGGAACACAGAGGGTGGGAACGAGGAGAAATGGACAGAGGAGACGAAAGACAAAAAGTAAAGTCGAGTGCGATCTGCAACAAGGAATTTTGGGTGGCAAAAAAAGAAGAGGAATCTTTCGTTGGGATAACTATGAACCTGTCTGTGTCTCCCTCAGCTGGCTCTTCCTCACCCCCCCCCCCCCCCTTCACCCGCCTCCTCCCGTTTCTCCCTCCATGTGCGAACCCAGAAAAATTGTATGTCTGCAATTATTTCTGTATACTGGCACCGGGCCAGGGCTAGCACACTCGTGTAGTAGCAACCGCTCCGAAGATGCAAGCAAGGCCTCGGTTTTTGGCTGAACACAGCCCTCCATACCTACCTATCTATCTGTAACTGCCTGCTTTGCCTGCCTGCCAGCCTGCTTGCTTGCCATTTCGGAGAGCCCTCCCGAGTTTGCAGTTTTGTTTGGGAGGGGTGAATCATCAGATTCTGATGTGTGCTGCCAGAAATCGCCAGAACTCGCAGGTTCTCTAGGCACGTGCTCTACATGTTTATCTCATAAGAAAATGGGCCTGAGAGGCAGTAAACAGTATATCTTTCTTGTTTAACCCTCAGTCAGTACGAAAGAAACTGTCTTATTTTAGAAGATCGGCCAGAGGGTATGCTCGTCCTTTTCAATCTCATAGTTGTCCAGTTTGGGGGCAAATAATTATGAGGATGAAAACCAAATTCATGTAGGCCTACCATGGATTCACTTGCAGCTTAGAAACCAGAAACTATCTTTGGCGCTGAGAAGGAAGTTCACTGGGCTTCAGACTTTGTCTAAAATATAATACCCCTACAGTTCATCATTCCTATCTCTTTGTGTTTGCCACTGTTCTGAATACCTGGAAAATAATGCAGTAACATTTATCTGTCATTATGTAGACACCGCTATTTACAAAGATAATTCTTTAGAATAGCAACAACAAAAAGTTGTGTTGCTTTAATGTTTGTTTATGCGTATTTTGGGAAAGAGCGGTTGGTTAAAAAAAAAAAAGGGGGGGGGGTGGGGGGAGAGAAGCTGGAAGTAAAACAAGAACGTTATAATGGGATGTTACAATGCTACCATTATGAAATCAGGGCCGGGCGCACGGCCTATTGCTGACCTGACATTTGAACATAGAGCTGTTTCTGACATTTCAGCTCTGCAGATATCATCTTGTCCAGATATCGTTTCCTTCTGTTTGAGTTTAAAGAAAACATTGAGTCAAGTCTGTGGTAACTTTATAGCCACCCTCGCCCTTTCTCCCACTCTCCATGCTCATTAAAATGTTATCTCCAACGAATTTCTTGCCGTTACCCCCCCCCCCCCCATTAAATAAATAAATAAGTGAAACACCTTATTTAATGTGAGACAGTAAGCAAACCATAGTCATTCCTCGCCAATTTTTTGCACTCTTCGTTATACAGAACTGTGTAAATGGAGGCATACATATAGCTTATTTATATTATCATGAGCACATTGTGCCTTTGACAAGACCTGTTGCTGTTGGTGCCACTGTTGTTCCAGCCGAGCATGACAGACCTACAAAAGATCCCACGCTCGTTGTATTGCAGATGTCACAAGGACAATCACTGCCAAAGTTACATGCATTAGTTTCCTTTTTCCACCCCCCCCCTCCCCTTCCAGATACTCCATTTCCCCGCATATTTATCCTCCCATGTGTCACATCTCTCGTTGATTCAGTGCACAAATGAAGCACTGAAGCCGAAACGTGCACATTTTAAGCTAATATGGATGCCGGGCAGGCGCTTCAAAACTGCCCTATTTTTTTTTTTTTTTTCAGTAATAATGAAAAGAAAAACACTTCATGATTTTTACAACGTACATATAGCACTCATATAGCGCTCATTCACACACATTGCAGGCTCTTAGTGCTTTACAATCTAGTGTTATCCCCACAAACTTAATGGAAACGCGCTGAGAAGACCGCACATTACCCCCACCCTCTCCTTTTTTTCTCACTCTCCCCTCCCGTTTGGGCTTCCTCTATGCCTCATTAACACAAAGACAAACGTTTAGGAATTATTGTATTTACATGTTTACAAGTTTACGATTTAGAGTGTCACAATGAATAGGCTATTGAATATCGTTAACTTCTTGACCTCTGAGGATAAGTTAGACAACCAGAGTGATTGATTATCGCCCTCGCCCGAGCAGTCGCTAAGGGAAGTTCGTGGCCGATCTGAATTTTGACACCAATGAGGAAACGGTATTATTAACTGAGCCGTGGTCACCTGTTTCAAAAAAGCGCATTTGTCACTGTTGCGCTACAGATCGAATTCAACATCCTTGTTTTCCACCACCTTATCAAAGAAGAAAGTGTCACAGCAAAGAATTATTTCTCACTTTGAACCCATCCGTCGTAATTGTACATAAAAGATCGAATTTGATGCCTAATGATGTGACAAAAAAAAAAAGGAAATGTTTGACTGGGGATTTTGGGCAGGAATGAAAATGGGGAGGGACCGGGGTGAAAAATATCTGGAAATGAAACAGTTTTCTTCTGAACAACAGAAACAGTTGTCTTGTATTCTCTCTTACTCGTTCCATGATTCGGATATCTTGACGAAGTCATAGACTGTACCAGCAGGAAGAAATCTTGCCGCTCAAGGAGCGTTTTTTTTTTTTTTTTGAATGTGTGTTCTGGTGTTTGGATGAAAATGCTCGTGGATCAGGATTGGATAAATATTTGAATGAAAATAATATAATGGTTATATTGGTTTTAATATTATTAGTTGCGGTGATGGTCATAAAAAAAAAAAAGAAATACATGTGCAAAGGGTAGAGACCCTAAAAATTACAAACTAAAAAGAGCAGAATTCTTTTCAGTAGCAGCAAGCTGCTTGGGTTATCATTACAGCTCATGTTTATCCTCTCCACCCCCACCCCCTTCCCCCCACACACACTGCTGATGTCAGACTCACGAATGATTAAATAAATACCATCTTGCATCTACGAGGTTCTTATCCGCACACATTTTACTGTCCATTCGTCTCTCCCCATTTTGTGTTTTGTTTCAATTCTTTACTGTTTCTCCTTTCTCCACTGTTTGACCCCTTGTTCCAGGCCAGCACCCGCGCGTGTCTCACTGCCCCCCCCCCTCCCACCGCACCACACACACTCGTCAAGATATCTATGAATGAGTCCCATATCACACTCTCATGTCATGTGAGGGGTGTTACCGGCTTACCGTGACCTAAGAGCTAAAGGTTACTGAGGTCACCAGGTCATGCGGAAGTCCATAAAGAGGTCAGTCAACTTCATTGAATCGTCGTAAAGCAGGGACGAGTGATACTTTATCGACCTTTATATTTGCCAGAAAAATCAGAAACTATCATTTCATCAGAGTTTATCATCTGAAAGGTCCCACAATTATTTATGAGTTCATCAAAAATACTTTTAACTTTCAGTTTCGGAATATTTTGCTCTTCATTCCTTATATGGTTAAAAGTGCTTGTCGTCGGGAGTATGTCATTAGGGAGAACAGCCAGGTATGGAGGCCAGACGGGAAGGACATTTTATCACGTGACATTTGGGTTGGCCCTGTCACATATGAAATTGGCGTACAAATACATAGTGACTCACATTCATATCAGGCTTATCCTTCATGTAAGATTCAGTGTGAAAATTTCATAAGGAGTTAGATTTTTCACTACCTTGGTTTTGAAGTAACGCCAGTGGATTAAAGATTATCCTAAGTTTTCACATTGTGAAATTCTACTTTTTTTGTCGGACGACATTAACTTGGTAGATTGTGTTATCCGGTCAAGGAAGCCGGTCTGTCTGTTGTGTGATAGTAAGGAGTAATACGAGGTGACAAAATGGCTGCCCAAACGCAACTTCATAACGCAACTTCTGGTGCCATAGGCACTCTGAAAGCGAAGATGGGTACCCTTAAAACAGAAAATGATAGCCTCAGAGACGAAAACGATGCATTGCGGCGGGAGTTAATGCGCAAAGACGAACAAATAACCCAGGTAAGTGCTGCTCGAAATGTCGCCCGAAATGCAGGCGTTTCCATTTTGTCCTTACAATTGTGGCTCGAAGGTTTTATGTCTAAGTCACACGCTGCATGTAGATCAAAACATTTAGTGCCATCGATTAATCGTTTGTTTTTTTCCGTCATGTGGAAACTTTGAAGGCATGCTCATGCGAAACACGGTGTTGGAATTGTTTTGATGTCGGCTAGACTGGCAGGAGTTCTCTTGAGGTCGGTCTTTCAGGAAGTGACTGCATTTCATTTCCTGTGTCCCGTTCCACTTAATGCTGTCAGTTTATCCTTCATAGATGATAGGAGTGGTGGGGGAAAACTTACAATATCCAGAAGTTCTCAGATTTCATATTGAAGCCATTTTTTTTTTTTCATTAACCTGTATGTCTTATTTTCTATTTTTTTTTGGTCACTTTTGTATGTCTAATTTTCTATTTTTTGTTTGTTTGTTTGTTTGTCACAAAGATAGACTAGATTCTAGATCTAGATTCTAGATATCTAGATCTATCTAGATAGAACATAACAGAGGTAGAAGGTAGATCTATTCTAGACTGATTCTAGATCAAGATACAGATACAAGAACATTTGGAGTCAAAGATTTATCAGTAGCATAAATTCCCATAATCTCATGACAAGAAAAGAATAGAGAAAGGCATAGCAAAAGATATATATATATTCATTTATATTTAATTGTGATGTGATTTCTTCTTCAGTTCCACTACAATCATGTGCAAGATGTAGGCTATATAGATCTAAATTTAGATCTAGATGGTTAATTTAATGTTAATTTTGTTCTGCAACCATTTTTGGAAAGGCGAAAAAAAAAAGGGGGGGGGGGGGCCCCCCAATACAAGATAGAAATGCAGTAACATGCATCAAATTTAAGAATTTTTTAGTACATAAATTTGAGAGGAGCATCTTACACAGTAATTGTGCACAATAAATGGTGTTGCTCATTCAATTAATTGAATAACTTGATCTAGATTTAGATCTTTATAAGTGTACAAAATAATTGGTCATTTACATCAGAATGGTATATTGGATACCTCTTTCAATCCAGAATATATATAGGTCTAATTGCAGTAGTCCAAAAGAAGTTGTCCAACTAAAATGACACTTAAATTTCTATTCAAGGAGGAAATAGGACAGATGACTAACTCTTTGAAGCCGCAGCAGTGGAGTCAGTGATATATATGACATGTTCATTGGTAGTTGTTGTTTGCATCACTTATCTTAATATGTTAATTTCCAGATCATAGTCTTATAAACATCAACATACATGGTGACATGATGTTGCTTTGTATTAGAATCCCAGGATCTGTTTCTTACTTCATTTTGTCGATGTGGAGAAAAAAAAAAAAGGGTAGGAATTGGGTGGTGGACGCAGTAGGTCAAGAAGTTGCATTCTTTAACTCACATATATCAAGTGTTTTAATTTTTTTTCTCTTTGAAGAAACATAATGTATAATAGGCATATTGGGTCACCTTGTGGTGAACGACTGCCTAATTCAAGGGATACTGATTTAAGATTTCCAGGTTCCTATTTTGCAGCCTCATCTTGTTTTTGATGACTCCGCCTGAGTTAGACATTGTTAGAGATACTTATGACATTGGATTGGAGAGTGAAAGCTCCTTCCATTTTCTCAGCAGTCAAGTGGTGTAACAATTTCACAAATCCGAGGTACTTACGTCTTGCTGTATCAACCGTCTCTACCATCTCGACTTTTTCTTGAGTGGTCTCTCAAAAAAAAAACAAAAAAACCAGCCTTTCCATTTCGGTGCAGAAATAGTAGAACAGGATACACGTAAAAAATAAAGTGGATAAGTACTAGGGAGTAGCTTGACAAACTTCAAAAGTAACGGGAGTTTCAAACTAAGACATTGTTTCTTGTTGGTGCTGTTAAAATGCCATAAAAGGGATTTGGGTCACAGTGCTCTTAAGTCTCTTTTCTACCCAATCATGAAATATCAACTTGAATGCATCTCAAAATTTGTGGCATAGATGATAGAAAATGGATATATAGGCAGTGCTCTACTTTGTTACTATATGAAAGTGTCAGTGTTCGTTACTGTCTTGAATGAGTAGCAGTTGTCTTCATGGGTGTCCTTTGTGACTGATCTAGGTTATTTACATGATGATTTTTTTTTTTTTTTTCATGTATTATGGTTTAGAAAAAATACTCTTGCCCCCATCCTTGAAAAGCTGAGTGAATCACTCAGATGTAGAATCTGGATATAGTATGAGTTCATGCAACACATAACACAATAGTGTTATGTTATTTTTTGACCACGGTTGTGGACAGCTGAGTTAACCACCACTACAGGAGGTTGAAAAGCTTATAAAAACCATAACCATGGAAATAGTATGTTAAAATGATTGCAGGAGAACAAGACTCCAAAGCAGTGCGGAGTGACACTGTTTTCCACCTCTGTTTTATGTGTATAATTATAGAGAAAAATAATATATATTTTTATGTTGAATCTTGATTTTTCTGTGAAAGAGAGAAATATTTTTTATTTTAGAAAGCAGAATCAAGCAATAGTTAAATTGATGGAGGAGCCACTCTGTTACAAAATACAAGTTTTGGATGTATAAAAGTAATAGTTACAGAGTGTAAGGACTTGAGGGAAAATAAAGGAGACCATGGGACCAATAAAACACCTTCTTAATCTGTAATCTTATATTCTCATTTCAGCTTGAGACTGAAACTAATGGTTTGAGTAGGCGTATCACACTGCTGGAGGAGGACTTGGAGAGGTCAGAGGAACGCCTTCAGAGCGCCACAGAAAAATTGGAAGAGGCTTCCAAAGCAGCAGATGAGAGTGAAAGGTGAGCTAGTTTGTTTTTTTACATTTTAAGTGATGGAATCATCTAAGATGTTTAGTTTAAAAAAAAAAAAATGAATTCCAATTTGAAACTTTTCAATTCTTATATCAGTAATTATTCACTAAAGTCAATAGTTCTCACTGGATAAGGATGTGTTGATATGACTTCTCTCTGAACAGCTGTTCTTTGCCATCCATAGTCCACTTTCAGTAATAATGATTGCACAGTAAATGAACAGCTTTTTTTAATTTCTGTTTATTTTATATGCTTTCATGACGTTCGTGAAACATTATGAATCATTTAGTAAATTCCTTTTTAGAGTTCTTTGAAGATATTGACAGGTAGCTGAGAATTGCCATAGAGAATGTTGCACAGAAATCTTGATTAATGGTTTTTGAAAATCTCAAGAGCCATTTTTGTCAGAGAGCTGGTGTATAGTACAGGCCTAGCCATTACCAGCATATCCATTCAGTGCTTGGGCTTTCTGGTTACATTGTATGGGAAGAAATTTCATGGATGAATGATCACTTGGTGACGCTTGCTTGCTCTTCCCTTTTCCTGAATCATTTGACCAAACTATATAAATATAGAAGCGGATAGAGGCTTGTGATGAATGTAGGACAGCAAGGTAGGCACTGTGCTCATCACTTGTTAGAGGAACAAAGTTGAATGCCTGGATCACAAAGAAAAAGATGTGCAAGCAAATGTTTTAAAGAGGATATTTGAGTCATGAAGGAAAAATGTGCAGATGTCAGCAAAGTACATGTTACAGACTGTTCAGTAAATATATGCTACTGAGATTAACAAAGTTTACTTTGAGAGCTGTTTGAAGTCTCATGTATTTGTCACCCATAGTCCACTTTCAGAAAGCTTGCAATAAAGTACATGAGATAGAATGTTGATACTAAAGGGAATGAACAGAGGTCGTGTTAACTCACCCTTTGACATTGTTGCTATCAGATATCTAGAATTCTGATCATGTTCAGTTGTGCATGCTGTCCCACTGTAAGTTTGCATGCTTTATTTTCATGGCTGTAGGCAGCGACGAACAGTAGAAAACAAATTATATGCCGGTGATGAAAGATTGGAAGAGGCAGAAACCCTTCTTAGACAAGCCAGACAGGTAGCTAGTGAAGCAGAAGCTCGATATGATGAGGTAAGGAGGTGAACAGTTGACAGCCATTTGTATTATATATATGTACTGATGAGAACAACTGGCTCAGATACCAAAAACTCAAAAATACTTTACCACACTATTCTCCATTTCTTCCTATTCAGTTCCCTGTTTTTCTTTTTCATCCATCATTTTGACATCATTCATGGTTTTAGAAGATAAAGAGTCAGTTGTTCTAGTGATCAGTCAGAGAGTTAATTTTATGATCTTTCTTTGCAGATGCTGTATTTCTGTCAGGGAAACTGACTGAGCAACCTGACATAATGGCCTGAGAACCAATTTTGTTATCATTTTGATAATTATTCTAATAGCCCATGTTTTTTATTCCCTCAAATCAAAATTTACTAGAGGGCGCAAAGTGCTTGAGAGCCGAAGCTTGGCTGATGACGAGAGATTGGACGGTCTTGAGGCTCAGCTGAAAGAAGCCAAATACATTGCTGAGGATGCTGAGCGAAAATACGATGAGGTGATTGGGTTGCCAACATGATTGTCGCTGGCTTAAGCATGTCTGCAGCTACTCACCACTATCAATGGCCAGCTAGAGTTTGGATGTCTCATATTCAAGAGTTCAATAACCTGCATCATAACATATATAACACCATTATTTTCCATTGCCTTGGTCTGATAAACTTTTTTTTGTCTCTGCAGATGAGTTATTATTGTGGAGAGCTACGCTTGTCTAACATTGTCAAATCTAACACCCTTGCTGTTTCTAGACTTTACCACTGTCTCCTACCCTCCTTTCTTTCACCCAGTTCCCAGTCTCAGTGGTAAGCCACACAAAGTCTGAACTCAAGTGTCAGCCATGGGGATAGAGCTGTCCTGTATACATAGTTGTTACAGCTCTTTGCACTTCAGATCTGCTATTTCATCTGGCATTTAGGGCAGCGTGCAGTATTACTGGTCATATATTTATTTGCTGGATTAACTTGTTTTGTTGTCTAGAGGGAGAAAAGTATTGGAAGTGAGGAGTCAAGCAGATGAAGAGAGGATTGATCTTCTAGAAAAGCAATTGGAGGAAGCCAAGTGGATAGCTGAAGACACTGATCGCAAATATGATGAGGTGACATAGTTCCCACAGTACAGTGGCCGAGCCTGTTGTAATGTTTAGTATGTATGCAAGTATTTTCCCATAGAACATTGGTCTCCAGTTAATCATATCATGGATAACGAATGTAAATGTAAGCATCCCATGAAAAGTTTGAAGTTGCAATTTATATCTTGCCATGTGTCAGTCTTGTTAGTATTTCAGAGACATGTGAACTGGTTTCCCTGTAATGTCTCAAAGTGAGATTTATGTCTTGTTGTCATGCTGAATTTGCAGTTACCTTTTGAAACGACAGGGGAGACTGAGGGAATATTGTAGTAGTAAACTAATTCTGCCTTTTAAGGTTATATCTTGACTCCCATGGATGGTTCAGATGAAGTTGTAGCCCATGGTTGGTGTGCCTTGCCACTTCCTGTAGTGGTAGATCTGGTAAATGCAAGACAATGCTAGATTTCAGAAAATTCCTTGATTATATGTGGCATTGTAGCCTCTCTCACTCTTTTAGAAGAAAAATGTCTGGAGAAGAGTGGGTTGAGTTAGAGG
Source organism: Peronia verruculata (assembly GCA_038406235.1). Classification (NCBI taxonomy): domain Eukaryota; kingdom Metazoa; phylum Mollusca; class Gastropoda; order Systellommatophora; family Onchidiidae; genus Peronia; species Peronia verruculata. Next base: position 6,069,938 of record JBCAUA010000001.1, on the reverse strand, counting down.
TCGATATTATTTTCTAACAGTCCTGATCAATTTAGTCTTATGTGACCTATCTTCTGTGTGATGACCAAAGCCTCCATACTTTTTACCCTCAGTGTTGAGTTATATAAAATATTTAATAGTCAAACATTTGGGGAAAAGTAGTATAAAGGGAACATGTTGGCCCTTCTTAATGCGTCCACCCAATTCCTACCTTTTTTTTTTTTTCTCCACATCGACAAAATGAAGTAAGAAACAGATCCTGGGATTCTAATACAAAGATGATGCCTTTGAATTTTTTTTTTTTTTTTTTTTATAAAATCTAATTTTAATGTCCTCAGATAGTATAACACACCTGATGAGGCATGACCTTGTAATAGGTAACGCATGAGGTCGATACTGGAACACTGGATCTTATCTCCAAGCATTTGTGAAAGGACTGATTACTCTAGTTGAATAATTTATATGAACCTGAACCTCGCCATAAGTTCATTTCTGTAGAATCTATTTTATCCACCCAGATATTCCCATCTCTCCAATCCACCTCCAGCAATAGTCTTTGGTAGTTGATGATTGATTGTTTTATGACTGTGAAAGTTGCTACGTGATGACAAAGTACTGTTGGTGTATTCTTAACTCAATTGACTGATTCTGCTGCTAGAACAGCATTTTGAAAGAATGTATAAAACCAAATAAAACAAAAAAAAAAGTATAAACAGAATGAAAACAAAACAACAGTGCTTGGTCATGGGAAAAATGTTTGCTTCATGTTGATATGAGAATGACATTGATTGACATTTTTTAAAATGTTTTTGTGTGGTAAAGTGATCCCTGAATGCCTATGTGTAACCCCTCTTAACACATTCAATGACATGCTCTCTAACTAGATAGATGCACCCCTCTGACTTGCAGCTTATCGACAATTGAAACGATACTTTGCAGGCTGAATGATGCATGCCACACCATGGATAGGAAGAAAGTGACTGTCAGTTTAAAAAAAAAAAAAACAAGAACAAAAATAAACTCACTCATTTATTGCATGAACAACAGTGTTTGAAATCCCCCCTTTAAAAGACACATTAAATTTGCACTTGGTAAAAGAATGTGGTTGTGTAAAGTGAACTTCAAGCATGATCCACAGGAGCATGACAAATATAGAAATGAAATACATTTGTGAAAATGGAACTACATAAAGATTAATAATAAATCTGAATGGCATGATGTGTACTAATTATAAAATATAAAGTCTTTTCAAGAGAAGTATTAGTTGATATAGCATGGTAATTGTTACCACTTTTTAAAAAGTCTCTGGATATAGAAAATTTGGATAAAATAAAAAAAAATATATCTTGATCTGATCTTAAGTTAAAGCTCAACATCTTGATGGTCTGTGACACATAGGAAGCCAAAAATGCAAAGATTGTGAAGGATTTGGACAAAGCCAAGCAGAATTTCTAACCATTTACTGTGCAGATACCATTGCCAATAGTTAGATAACTAAACAAAATCCTTTATCACCCCTCTGTTCAGAAATCTGTGATGGTCACTGAAACTGCTGTTTATTGCTGGATATTCCACAGTAATTAATATGTTCATGATCTAGGACCAAATCTCTAAACTGGTATTGTTCTGCCTGGCATGAGTTCATTTACCTATAGTCCAGATTATTATTAATTATCAGTCAAGATGCATTTTGTAAATAATATCTGAACTGCAACACATAATGTAGGCATCAAAGGGATTTCGCCTAGTTAATATGTGAATTTTCCCTGAGCTATTGTGTGAAATAAATATGAAACAATCATTTTGTTCAAGGTGAGCAACAATTCATCAAAATCAGTTGACAGTAGATTGAATATCATTACCCTTTTTTTTTTTTTTTTTTGTAAGTGGAAACAAACACTGATTAAAAATAGGTATGATGCTATACTATAAAAAAGAAAAAAAACAACAACAAACAAACAAATAGTAGAATGACTTAAACTCTGCAAATCTGGCACATTTAAAAGAGAGGCAAAATCAAAATGAAGATTATTTTCTTCTATATAAACCAGTTGTCTGCTGCATCAGCTTACAACAGGAAAAAATAAGTTAGAGAACAAGAATGTCATGGTGTTTGGTGTATCATTGTTACAGGCTGCCCGTAAGCTGGCAATCACAGAGGTGGATCTTGAGAGAGCTGAGGCCCGTTTGGAGGCCGCTGAGGCGTAAGTAACAGGAATCATTCTATCACAGAGATAGACCAATGTTTCCTCTGAATTGTTGTTTGTCAGTCTGATTAGCACTGGGTATGTTGGCACTCAAAACATGAGAAACCTTGATAATGCAAATTAAATTTTTAATCAGGTACAAACTTGCCTCCTAACATGTTTATGTAGACAGAAATTTTAACAGTGGAATTTTCTGGTTTTGAGGAGTAAATGTGATGTGTTGTCATTTTCTCATGTTTTCTGCGTGATTTATAAAATTGGATTATTTTTCCCCTATGCTAATCAGACTTTTATTCCCAATCAAAGGGGATATGAGTTCTCTGGGATTTTTTTTCTGAAATTAGGGTCATTGAGAGCAGTCGTTGAATCTTTTGCTCCAAGAAAATCTTTTTGCTCTAAACGAACTGCTAACATAAATAGTAAACTCTGTATCCCCTTTGAATTGGAAGTGTTGATGGTATTGCTGTTTTGGAGACTTACTTCAAACACTGCAAAACAGACTGTCAATATGGAGACCTGCATCCATTTGGAAACAGCTTTCGGTCCTTTATCATCAGTTTACGACATTTATTGATCTAGTGCTTGATGAGTCATTACAAATGTGCAGGCTGTAAGCTTGATAAGTGAACATTTTTAAGACAGAAAAATCGATACCTTGCAAATGAAACATCCTGAAAATGATCACAAAACATGGAAGTGTGAGGTTAACAACAAGTTGTTTCCAGATGGATATTGCAGCGCAGTGATGTCAGTTAGATGGTTATGATAATAGTGATGAATGTTGCATGTCTTTTCCTACCTGTGATGTAGGCTGCTCGCAAATTGGTGGTCTTAGAAACTGAATTAGAAAAAGCAGAGGAAAGAGCAGATAACGCTGAAAGGTAGGATTGATACCATTATTTTCTCTAAATTAATTCCAAAGAAACTGAACATAGAGAGAAAGTCATTACTCCTGCATATATAAGCATAACGTAATTGTTTCTATTTTTATTGTTGAAATGGTGTTCATGTTATTCATTATATCTTGACATGTACAGACAGATATGTAAGTCATTAAAGTTGTATATGCCAATGCAAATTTCCTTAAGTGGGCATGGGCATGTTGTTTTGTAATGCGAAACTCTTTTTTTTTTTTTTTTAAATTGATTTTGCAAATGAAAAACTGTGACTAAAAAAGGCATCAGTTTTGCAATATTCTTAATAGCATGAAGGTTGTAAAGCTAGCATATCTGTTCCAAGTGATTAGCATGTCATTTGCAGAATTTTGAAGAAATGAAGCATAACAATGAACTAGATTCCCAAAGTATTTTAGGTGTTGTAATGCCTTTAACAACTTCCTCTTGTAGAAAATTCAAAATTTGTTTTCATTTTCAGAAAGCCAGAGAGAAAGCCTCTATTGTTATTCATTGTGATTAAATTGGAACAAAGTAATCTTTTCTTGATATCATGTTAATTATGCTACACATGTATGGAATATGGAAATATAAACACTGTAGACAAGAGACATGAAGAAGGTATAAAGTAGGATGGTAAATATATTAACATTTATCTGCATCTAGAGATAATTAGAATGGAAATTCCAGTGGAATCCCTATTTAAATCGAATGTACTTTTTCATGATCATCAATAATTATATATGATCCATATTTCAGGAGGATGTTGAGTCATTGTAGTATTGTAAACAAACAAATAAAGGGGTTTAAACTAGAGAACGCAAGAACAACATTTGGTGTGAAAGTATTCAAAGTTAAAGAGAAAAAAATATATAGAACAGTCCTGGCTGTTAAATTTGAAATTGAATTGTCACATCACACAGCATTAGAAAATACTGTATTTTCTGTGATCACAGAATCAAATGGCTTGCCCCAGGGAGGCAGGGGAACTAACACGCATGTAGTGTGATCCGCATGTGTTTGTGATTGCTGTTGAATTTTGCAGGAAAGTGAAAGCTCTAGAGGATGAAGTCCATGCCCTAACCAATAACCTTAGATCGTTAGAGCGATGCGAGGAGAAGGTAAGAGCTTTATGATGGGAGTAGCTCCACTCATCGCTGCATCCCATCTTATTCCCTCCTTCTTCTTTTGTTTTAATATTTTATTCTTTTGTCTGTTTTGCTCAGTGTGCTTTGTTGTGCCAAAATTCTTAGAGGACACCCACTCTTTTCTTATAATTATAAAGCCAGTATTTATCAATGGCTCGCTATACCATTCAATGGTCTCAAAAGTTCCATAGCACACTGAAACATTAAGGCAAAAGAACTGATTTTTGACTGACGACTCCAGCAATCATCTGGCTTATCTCATTTAGAATTATTGATTTTCACAATGAAGTCTGAATAAGACATATTCCATGAATAACATGACTTTTTAAAAAAATTTTTGTGTCATATGTATATAATTAGTAGAATTTAATGTTTAAAAGACATTACCTCAAAATTGTTCCCGCACAATAACCAGTTGAGTCAGTGAGTTGTCAGTCAACGATTGCTGGACTAAACGGAATGTTGAAGCTTTCTGTCATCATAAAAACTACAGACTGCCCTGGCCCACTTACAGTTAGTAAATGGTTGGACAGGGTTGGATTGTTTCATTCCCTCTGTGGTGGATCCTCACAGTTCTCTACTTTGGTGGTTGTTCGCATGGTGATGTTGACTTGTGCGCCCGCACTGCGTATTGTGGTCAGTTAATCCAAAGAAATGAGTTCCTTTTCACTTTGGTTGAAAACTTTCATCACATTTGCTCTAACAAACATCTGACCCATGCAGCAGCTTTGTGAAGCAAAATTGGTTTTTGTATTGACAGTACCCTCAGAATAACAGACAGTTCAGTTAAAAAAAAAAAAAAAAAGAGAGAGAAATACATTCAGCCTTATAGAAAAGCTTGTTGGTATCCAGCATAAAGAGAAGATACTACCAGTCCAAGGTGTAAAGATGAAAGTTGAACAAATCTTGACTCAGATTTTTTAATATGTGTGTGAAAAGCTGCTGCAGGTAGATAGCATGGCTCTATAAAGATCAGGCTGCGGAATGCAACTACGGCCAATAGAGTGAACTTGGTAGCTTCTTGATTTTTCTTCTTACCTTTCCAGCAAAGTATGGGAGCTTGATGAGGAGCTACATGTAGTGGGTAACAATATCAAAACCCTGTCCATCCAAAATGATCAGGTAAGCTTGAGTCCCCCTCATCTCCAAAGGAAGAGGGGGGGGCCAGGGTCTGTGGTTTTTTTCTGCCAGCATTCGTTACCATAATTTGACTTGCTCTGTTCTTGCAGGAAGATCCTTGAATTGGAGGAAGAGTTGAAGGTTGTGGGCAACAATATGAAATCATTGGAAATCAGTGAACAAGAGGTAGACTTGCAGAATTTAAGCTCGTTCCCTCCTGGAAACCTGCATGGTGTCCGTCAGTTCGTGCCGTTATTCTATTTATTTGGAGACCATTTTTATAAAGAGCCGGAATGGCAAAGCTACAAACTATTAAAAAAAAGCGTTTCATGCATGCCAAACTCCAGAGAGCCCAAAATATTCTCCCGTTGTCCCATCTCCATGTTATCCTTCACCTGAGACTAGGAGATAAAGTGATTTTGAGAGATAGTGTAGGTTAGAACCTGTCAAGCTTTAAATCGGCTTCAACCCAAGTTCCTAGACTGTGGTGATTAGTTAACCCACCAGTTATTTCCTTGTTTTGTTGATGACTCCCTCATTGCAATTTACCTTTGTTGCTGGTTCGAATGTAAGAAACATCTTGTAATATTCAGTTATTGTCAAGACTTTATCATACTACCAATGCTGCTGGAAGGCCTTTGATTTGGTTTGATTAGTCTTATTTTTTATTTGTTTCAAAATTTTTTCTTACAAGATCTGTCTTTCTCTTGGTTCATTTTGATTATTCTCTTGAATGGAAGATTAATGCAATCAAGCACCATTGTGAAGAAATGCTGAAAGTTCACGTTGCACATGGATTCTTTCATTTTTTTTTTTTTTTTTGGTTTAATTGGTACGCATTTTTCCAGTATCAGAACAAAGGAAGTTAACTAGTGGAAATGTGAGGGGAGATTGGGCCTTCACTTCATTTTTCATCCCTCAGGAAAGGTCAGTTGCATTAAAGCTCGGCAGGTTCTTCTGGTTCTGACATACTATTGGAAGGAACATCAGGGTTTAGAGGTGAAAGATCTTGAGCCTCTGTTTCCATTATGTACTGATGAACACAAAATCAAGCATTCATCACTAGAAAGAACACATTTAAACAAAGTGCTCCTCCAGAGGAACAGGGATTAAAAAGAAAAAAAAAATACATGGAAAAAAAAAAATGTCTTGTATTGCAAGAGTTGGCAGGATTAAACCAATGCAATGCTGGTTCTTTGGTATTTTATTTTTGTTTGGTTTTGTTTTTTTGCTCTTTTTTTTTTTTCCCCTCCCTCTTTTTTTTTTGATCTCATTCTCCTTTATTTTTTTTTTTTTTTTTCCTATTGTTACCAGACCTTATTTATAAAAATGGTACACTGTTTCCAAGCCATTTCACAGAATGATATTGCCCCTCCAGACTGTTTTGTGATCAGTCACATCCTGCAATTTTTTGGTTTTAAGATGTACAAACCTTTTACTTTAAATTCCTTGACAGAGCAAAAAAAAATATTAAAAAATTGGAAGATTGAAAAAAAGTTGGACAAAACAGCAGTTGTTGCAGGAATCTCTGAATCACAAAGCTAGGAAATGTATGCAGCAAAACGCAGCGTTTGTTTCTCTCTTTGTTGTTCTAAAAAGAAAAAATCTTTGGTGCAAATATTTCTCCTGCAGTTTTCTGCATAAATCATGGATCCTCGCATTAGTTTAATCTTTCCTTTCAAAGGAAATAAAAAGGTCAACTTTTGCTCATAACGGAAAAGTAGCGTGCAACATGGCTCAGGCTGTGAACATGTGCCAAACACTTATTGAAGGGATGTGTGCAACTGTTTATTTTAAGATTATAAGAGGTAAGATAAAAATCTGGGTAGGAGGCTCTTGAGTTCATGGTTTCTTTTGAGGAATTTAAAACATTCCATTCAATTATGAGAAATTTTATAAGGCGTTGCAGCAATGCATGAAAAAAGTATTTTGGGCCCTCAAGAGGTTATTAAAGCGTAACCTGAAATATGTGAAGAACCATTCAGCCACTAACATTGCGTGCAAGCTTTCAGTTGTCATACACTCTTCGCCGCTCCCCCAGCATGAGACAACTCCTCCCTCACTTTTGATCTGACATCCTGAAATTGGTAATGGAGTGTATGCGAAAATAATTTTAGTACGTAGTTCGTTGATCCAAAAAGCTATTACATCTGGGTAATAGACAATGTCAGATCCAAGAGGAATGTTGATTGCCTAAGTCATAGGTTTGCTTGTAAATGTTCCGTCTGTGTATAAAATTGGAATCACTCATAGCACAGTTTTGTTTTATCCTAAGACTATCTCCTGGAATTATTTGAATTTTAGTGGTTTGAAATTTAGATGCTTTTGTTTTACTCTTTAGAAATTAATGAAGTCTTTTCAGTTTTTACTCTAGAAATTACTTAAGCCTTTCGCATACACCATCACCATGATTCATTATTTCAGTACTTGTTTTTTGATTCTATATGTCTCTCTGACCAAACTCATCCGATTGGTTTTCACCTTAGTAGTTGTAGGACTTTGGATGTTTTGCAATTTGAATTGCTGTAATGTGTGATTTGATTATCACTAGTCTGACCTGCCTTTCAAATTAATTTTTTTTTTTTGTCTTCTGCTCATGAAGTATAACATTTAAAAAAAACAACAACAACAAACAATCCTCCTTTTCTGAAAGCTAAAGAAAATACAGGAATGTGAGATTGCAATCCAAGCAATTTAATCAACATGAATGAGCACTGGCCTGTTTTAATTTTATCCCATACCCCTGAGTTGCCAGATTTGTGGATTATGTTTGTTTGAAAGGGAAGATACAACTATTTTGCAGGCTTAATAGCCTTATTTGCATTGCACTGATTAAGTAGAGGGCATTAATGTTTAGCACTTTGAGGTTGATTGACTAATTGAATTTTCACATGAATTTAAATATTTATGTGGAGAGCCGTGGCTTTGTGTCGAAGGAAAAAAGATATCTTTAGTCTTTTAAAATTAAAATCTTGGGTAAAATTCCATGTATTTGGATATGCTTTTTCTATGACAAGTTCAGACCATGATATATCATCAAAATTTCTAGAAAAGAAAAGAATTATAGAGGGGAAAGGAGTGTCTGCCTTAGTGCCTGAGTTATTGAAAATGCCAGGTTTGTTGTATGCCTTTGTGTCTGTAATTAACACTAGTTTCTTTCCTTTCATGATTGATTTAACTTTGATTCTTCTAGACTTTGTGGTCAAGGAATCTTCACATATTTCTTAATCTAAATTTGTGACATAACTTGCGGGCATACTTTTTTTTTTGCACCAGTCACCAGCTGTAGTGAACAAGTGGGACTGTTTCCTCTTCTTCTTTTTGTTTTCTTTTTTTTTTTAATTTTTTGTTTGAGCATCCCTTCAAAAAGTAACTTATTTGGCTTTCTTAAAGTAAGCAAAATGGAAGGAAATACTAGATGAGACAAAACAAATCCATGGAGGATGAGAAGGGAAGGTCAGAAAAAAGTGAAAAGGAGGGAAGGGGAAAAGTTGGTAAATGCTCTCTGAATTTTTTTTGTTTGGTAAGTTATTCAGCCGGAATTTTTTCAGGCACATTGAAATGTCACAGATGTTGCAATCCCAGCACTGTGTGTTAGATTAGTTGTCAGTTTGTCAGCATTGTTTGTTTTGAAACTAAAATAATTTTTCTCTTATTATAACAGATTAATGACTCGGCAGTCATTTTTTTTTGCTAGTATAACAGTATATGGTGAAACAGTTGTAGATAATCATCTGATTTTTTTAATGTGGAGGTTCTCTCAGCCACACATCTCATTCTCAGCCAGGTGGAATTTGAATAGTAATTTTTCCACTAGCTTTTGAGTAGGAAGAGAAAAAAAAAATCCGAGTTGTGGATATTTTTTGTTGTGTAACAAGTAACGCCTTGCTTGTAAATGAAGTTTAAATTTGAAATTGAAGGCAGTTGATTCTCTACAAATTCCAAGAAATTTTATCTCATTTTTCTTTCCTATATTACAAGGGGATTTGAAGTCATAAACATTTTGGCATGCACTGACACCATGCATCAATTTCTACTAAGCTTCGTATAAAAAAACCCAAAAAACATGAGACTAAGAATAAGATGTGAGTCCGAAAATCCTCAGATTGCTTGTTTACCTCACTGGCTATGTGATAAAGTGAATAAAGATGTCCTCTTTAACAATTGTTGAAATTAATCATGCTGTTTCTTTATTAGATAGACTTTCTTTGTACCTTTCCTTAAGCCAATATCTTGACAAAATTGTCAGCTATGTGTCCGGAAAGCAAAAAAAAATGATATCAGTACATGCTTGGCTTTTACCTGCAAACTGTGCTAATGCATGCCCATCGGCTAGCAGTGAGGTTACATGGATTGTAATGTGAGTAAGAGGTTATAATTGTTAAAATGTTCTGAATGCTTTATTCATGAAATTTGGAGTTTGTGTACTGAAAGTTTCTGCTGCTGCCCTTCCCCCACCCCCCGTCCACAGGCTTCTCAGAGAGAGGACAGCTATGAGGAGACAATCCGTGACCTGACACAGAGGCTCAAGGATGTAAGTACCTTTCCATGCATGGTGCATTTTGATCTTTTAACATGCAGAGCAGATATTGAGCAGTTTTTGTTTTTTTTTTAAATGTGAAACTGATACTGACAAATGTGAATCCAATAAGTGTCCATTTCTGTTTAATTTTTTTGAAAATTATTTTGATACATATTTGTTTGTTAAGTGAAAAGTTAAAAAATGTTTATTTTTTTTTTTTGAGATGGGTGCAAATACAGATATAAAGCTGTGTTCAACCTTTTTTTTTTTATTTTTTTTAACTTTTTTACTTCTTAAATTCTTTCAAATTGTAATAGTAAAGATATATTTATGGTTTTTGTTTGTCTGCAATACTTGCTATTTTTCTTATGCCCCTCATGACTGCCTTACTTCTCCTGTCTCTTTTGTCTTATGC
>JBCAUA010000001.1:6033037-6044605 GCA_038406235.1 Peronia verruculata | reverse complement strand
TTGTCGACAAACTGAGTAATATCACAGCGATGCGACTGGCATAGTAAGGAAAGGCCCAGACCGTCTAAAGGCGTTCTCTCACTATCAAGTAGGGCTTCACCTGTTGGCTAAAGGCGTGGTTCGCAGTTCTTGGGTTAATAGTTATTGACTTAAAGTGGCTCGCATGTATAGAACTGCAGTTTTTTTTTAACAGTAATTAAAGTAGCAGAATACATTGTTTTGTGGAACTGCAAATATAATGGCAAGTTAAATTTGAATGAAGATCCAGAGCTTCTTTGAAAGATGCTAAAGCCTTCAGCAAAAAACAAATTCAACTTTGATCCATCAGGCTTATTGGACTCTGGAGACTTCATTTGACCCTAGTTGGAAAGAATGAGAGATTAAATTCAGTGGGCCCAAATCAGGAATGAGAATGAGTGTGTGTAATATCCCACTCACACCCGCTTCGATGTGAAGTTAGTTTCAATCCCGTTTAGAAATTTTGAACAGTTTAGTAGAGAAGTACTCTGAAAATCGGAAGAAAATACAGTTTGTGTCATTTATGGACAATTGTTTAGTGTCCCTTATGTCATAGAGTTAATGATTTTCATTTACAGGACATACTTCTGAACTTGCGTATATTTTTGTCAGCTTAGCAAGAAGGTTTGCTGTTCTCTAAAAGCTTAGGATATTCTTGATCTCAAGGTTTATTTATGAGTTTCCTCAGTTTCAGCCTCTTGTAATGCCACAGCCGCCTCAGGAGCAGCAACAGGATAGCAGTAATCTTAGCAGCGGAGGTTCTATCGATAGAGATGATGGAGAGGTAAAAACATAAATCTTGATTATATATGTGAATTTTAAAGTCACTCAGATTTCATATAGATAAAATCTTGAGTTTAAATTAAGGTTCATGTTTATGTTGCTGATGTTATTTTGTAAAGATCCATGGGATAAAGCTGCTATATCATTTGTTTTGAGTATGGTTGCTGGAAGCTTGTCTTAACAGAAGCATTAAAGCTATTTGTTATTTGTATGTCACATGATACGTTAACATACTTTGTCATGTAAATTTTATGTGGATTTTTTTTTTTTTTCTCCTAGGGGTTAATGCCAACACCAGATAAGGGCAAGCCAAATGACAGAAAAAGAAAACGTAAATCTGCAGTAGAGAATCCTCAAGGTCAGTCAATTTTTTAGGATGTCGTATCTGATAGTTTTAAACTTGTTCAGTCTTCATTCCAAATTATCCTATCGTTCTAATGGAAGATGATTCATAGCTTTGGAAGAAAAAAAAAACAAAAACCTCTAGAATAAAATCTACATGTTTTTTTTAAAAGTAAATCTTGGATTTGAATAACTGTTGGTAATTTGAGTTCTGTGTCAATGTTATATTTTATAGCAGTGATGTCAAACTTCAGACTTTAGTTGGAATTTTGATTTTTTGGTCATCATGGACCTTCCTACTTTTGGCTGACCAACTGCCAACTTTTACTACACTGAATTCCTGAAGGCAGTCGCAGTTTTCTAATAACCTGTGATACAAATGCAGCATGATGACAGTGAAACCAGAAGTACAAACGAATTATCGTTACACCTCGGATATGATAGTCAGACTGTTGTTTGGTGGCTGTTTGAGGATCGAAGTAGAAGTTTGTAGCACCTAATTCCTCACACCCAACAGCATGCTGTCAAGTAGTTGCATGAGAGTTGTTGATGGAAAATTAGTACATCAGAGGACCGACAACAACCAGATAATGTGCTCATGATCTGAGAAAGACTTGTGTAAGAGAGCAGCTGTTCGCGATCTAGATCTAGAAAATAGATCTGTTGATAGTCTAGTTACTCGTGATTTTCGACTTTTTTTGTTTGTTTTTGTGACAACAGTTTGACATCCTGATATAATATTGATTCTGCATTTGGCTTAGGTTGTGATGATGATAATACTCTGTGGCATAAACATTCATTCATGTGTTGGTAATATCGATGGTGTTATTTTAGCTTATTGGCATGTTGACTAAAATGAAAACAATTGTCATACAAGAATAGTTAGCAGTATTGAAGCGTGGAATTAAATCTTTTATGCCATGTTTGAGGTTTGTCATCAGAAGCCATTTTTAGGATTTCAGTTGATTGGATCTTTCGGCTGTTAAAAATGTGAAGATGTTATATTTATTTTTCCAACAGTAGCCAAGAGAGCGGAGACGAATGGCAAAAAAATAAATGAGTACTTCAAGGTAAATAAGAATTTCACAACTTTTTAGTGTCAAAATACCAATTTGCATTTCCTTGAAGAATTTCATGAGTCATACACATATTAAGAGACTCTAATGCTTGTTTGCTAGAGACCACGGACACAGTCTTTTATACATATTTCATCCAGATTCCAAAGTGATGATTTATCCTGAAAGGCAGCAGTTTTATTCAGGAATATGAACCCATTTGATTTTTACAGTTGCTGGATGCTAAAAACCATTGCACAGGGAATAAAATATGTATATGGATGATCATGAATATCATCATGAAAAGCATCAGTGTCATTCAGAAATTTGAACACTTTAGAAATTTACAGTTTTGTAGCAATAAAAATTGAAGCAGAAAGAATAAATTAGCTGAATAAAATCTCTATTTGGATAATCACCATTATCAGGAAAAGCATCACTGTCATTGTGGAATACAGATTCATCAGTAATGCACAGTTATTGAAAAACAAAAATCATAGCAGATAGAATGAGATAATAAATCTATTATACATATAATAGTATACCGTCAATCTTATTAAAAATTGTTTCTATAAAACAGCAAAATCAGTCACCAAGTCGAACTGCTCAGCCACAGAATTCAGGAGGAGCAAAGTCTCCTTCACCCCAAGCATTCGGAGTAAGTAAAACTGCAAGTTCTTCAAAATGATTTATATTCACATTATGCCTTAACGTTTCATGAGGAGTGACATTGTTTTGTTGATTATTTTGAATAAAAGTGGTGCCAGAGATCCCACAAAAAAGAAGACCTTTTATTTATGCCGGATTTAGTTTTCAGATCTTTCATGATAAGAAGTTTGTGAAATTTCAAAGAGCATTTAGATTAAAGTGGGACAAAGAACAGTGTTAAGTCTTACAAATTTCATAATGAATTAGAAGTTTTAGGAACTAACTGAACATTGGATTAGAATGTTAAGAAAGAAGATGTCAAAGGCCTAAATGGGAGTACCCTTTTTTTTTTTTTTTTTGTTAAAACTGATTTTGAAAAACTTAGAGAATGCAGAATGGCTTGGTGCATTACATACCAGATGAAGATGATTTCCAGCTGCTCAAGCTATACAGTTTGATGTACATGTAGGACATTTAATATATTACTCAACAACCATGACAGTTATGAGAAGCTCTATACCAAGTTTTAAGGCAGCTTTTTTCAACCTGAGAGTAGATCTCTGATATATGGCAATGTTCAGTATAAATAAGACTCTCCCCTCTCCCTCCTTATTTTCTTTGCCCCTTACTTAAATATTTTTTTTTATTGTAGTCACTGTCAGTTCTGTTGAATTATTACAAATGCTTGAAGATAGCTGAGTAAATGTGTCAGTGCATTGTCGTGGAAGTAATCTACCATATATGTCTGTTGATATGATTTTAATTCTCATTGAGACGTCATGATAAGATCATTTCGCGTATCTGTCTTTATAGAGAGAAATGTTAAAAAAAAAAAAATCTGATATTAAAAAAAAAAATTTTTTTAATGTACGTAGTGGAATTGATGATGAACTTGAAATTAATTTTGCATGCATAAAGTTATGTTGCATATCATTAAAAATCCACAGAATTTTGTTCCTCACTCCCCGAATAACTCTTCCAATTCGGTTGCTGATGTCATGAGCTCATCAAACAGGACATCATTAAATGTTGGCGTCAATGCCTGTACAAAATGTGTTCAGGTAAGTTCATATGGCTGAAAAATAATTTAAGCATACTTGATACAATGAGCAGTAGCTATAAGCCCATGAGCTGATAGATAACGTGAATGATGAACAGTAAAAAAAAAAATTTTTTTAAAATGCAGCTATGTGTTTATAAACACAATATGAAATAGAAAATTGTTAATCTAAAAATTATTGCCTTATGAAGAATTATTTTTGTGCATTTCAGACGGAGTTCTCCATGGCCCATCTGCAAGCCATGGAAAGTCAGTCTATGTCAGACTTGGAACAGAAGGATACAAGAATTGATGAGCTAATCAGAGTGAGTGTAGAATTTAGTAACGAATCAATTTTATGATATTTACACTGCTATGATAGCTTGTCTTCCCATATATGTGCAACGTTTAAGTGTTTTAGAATGCTTACTTTTTTCAAATTTGAAAACTGAGTTGATCAAGAATTGAATGTCTTAGATTGTCATAAAATGTACATATCTCTTTCCATTGTATGCTAGAATTGCTTGTGGTTTGTGAATTTTTTTTTTTATGTTTATAGTTGCATTTAATGTACTGATTTTCTCATGGATATTACATATCAGAATTATATCTACAAAAATAGCATGTAATTGGAAATTTGATTAATGATTCTTCTGGAAAATGGTTTCTTAAATTGTATGTAAAAAGATGAGGAAATCTGAGGGTCACAAGGAGAACTTAATTTTGAACTGTCTTTCAGAATGCCAGGAATGATTCAGAAGCTCTAACTGTGGTATATTTAAAAGTTTGAATACCTTATTTTGTTCCTAACATTTGATGATAACACACACTTTTTTTTGTTTGTTTGTTTTACTAGAATGTTTTCAGTTATTGAAGGAATGAATATCAGTCCTAGCAATTTAAATTCTAAAGCATCTACTGTATGTTCTTGTGAAAAGACCTGCTGTAAAGTGTTTCGCCAATCTCACCTGTCTGTTAAGAACAGGGTTTTCTAAACATGCTCTCTCTATAAAACTTTGTACGCTTTTCTTATCCTAAAGATTCTGTTGTCCCATTATCATTTTCAGGCTGTTAACAGCTTTGTTTTAGTGTAGGTGTGATTTAATTGAAAACAAATTACTTCAAGCATTATGTATCTTTTTTTTATCTTCAGGTATTTTTAAACATTTTTTTAAAATTAGGATTGGCTAGCATATTATTGGGGATCGGATAATGACAGTCGAAATCATGTAGAGAAAAGATCTGTGTTTATTAGCATTTTACAAGCAAGAAAATAGATCAGCTGTCTTCAGGAGGAAATTTGGTTCATGGCTGATGAGGCACAGTGTACTTGAAAAATATATTGACACTCAGATATATATAGAAAAATATGCAAAGTATCCGAACAAGGCAGTCTCAAGAAACATTGGCTTAATTTAGTTAGCTTGTCCTGAAAGCAGAAATTAATTTCTGTAACACTCACGATTCTTTCTTATATGCAACAAATGTCCAATTGTTTGAGAATAATTTAGTTGATTTTAAAGTGGGTGCAGAGAGACTTCCTGAAATGTATTAAGCCTTACTATACAAAACGACACATTTATAGAAATAGTGACAGAGAATTGTGCTCTGTTTCTTGATTTTCAGCAAAATGATGAATTGAAACGCCAGTGCACAGCACAAAACAAGCTCTTAGAGAAGCACAAAGAAAATCTCCAGAAGTGCTTAGAAGTGAACAAGTCATTGCTCATTGAAAAGGTTTGTATATTTTTTCAATTGTCCTGGGGCAAAAATATATTATGTCACATAAGCTGTATTTAATTTTTGTCAGGCAGCTACCTGACTTTGGTTTGAATTGTGATTGTAAATTAAGCTAGGTCTTGTCCTCTTGTCCTGAACATACGTATGTTTTCTATTTGTATGATAAATCTTGAGGAGTATTAATATTTTCTGTTCAATTAGGATGCAAAGAGTTATATCAAATCATGTCCTCTGTATTTTTAATTCCATTTAAATGCAGTTTAGTGATGATTTTGGATGTTTCATGTTCACTTTTCTGGTATCTGGCTATTTAAAAAAAAAAAGAAAAAAAAAAAGAAAGTTCTCCTGTATTATGAATCTTCTAAGAAACTTGTTCATATGTGCTTCACCATGTTGAAATCTCCAGAGTACTCTGGAAAAGAAAACCACACGACAGAAATGTATGGAGAACAGGCTTCGATTAGGGCAGTTTGTGACACAAAGACAAGGGGCACAGTTTGTGGAGAACTGGGTGGATGGCTGGGCATTTCAAGATCTAATGAAGTAAGTAATTGTCTTTTAAGGCATGTCCTATATTTTAGTTGTGGAAGCATGCATCAGTTAGTGTTAACATCAAAGCCACATTTTGATGCTATTTGTAAAATAGAGTCATGAAAATTGAAGATGTGAATTTGAGATTTAGGGAAATTCCAGTATCTGTTCTGTCGATTATGGCAGTTTTTATTTTTTTCCATGTCAGTTCAAGATCATTAATGTCAATAAATGAAAGTATGATGCATAAAGGCAATGCATTTAGGCTTAATAAATTTTATACAGTCACTGTTGATGTAAGTTAATGTCTTTTAATCCAGTGCGAAATACATCATGGTTAGCTATTATGTAATTTTACATTGTATCATTTCCTTCATCAGACAACAGGAGAGAATAACAGCTGACAAAGATGACATTGACAAACAGAAACGACTACTTATGAAACGGAAGCCTCCAACGACAGTTGGGAAAAATGCAAAGCATGACAGTTTCCTCAAACCTGGAGAGAAATAGTAGGTTTCTTTGATAGCTAGAACTGTAGGTGCATCAGTTTATAGCATTTGAGCTCCTGTTATTGGGAGAAGTTTATGTGGGATTCTGCTTATGATGTTGAATTTATTACACTGCTATCTTAGCTTTGGGATAATATTTAATCTGTGATATATGTTCTTGCTATCATGGATAGCATCATTACTTAACATCTTGCTCCTCAGTCTGTGTTTGATGGTTAGATATTTCTCACAAGGCCCGGTTTATAAGTAGGCTCTCTGCTCCCACATTCAGGCAGTGTGAACCCATCATTAATAGAGTGCCATCCTTGACATTCCAGGAGAGACATCTCTTCTCTCTCTCTCCTTGCTCATCATGCCTTCTGTCCTGCTCTATTGCTTCTTCTTGACGTAAAAATGTCTTACCATGTTTCACACAATATAGCCGTAATCATTAAACCCCAACACAAACAAAAAATCTCCCAAGACAGAAGTCAGTTGCATCAGCCTAAGATTACATATGCTTCTGTATTATTGGAAGCTCAGATTAACCAGTTTTAGAACAATAGATAAAGCATTTTTGGGTCATTTTTGTGTATTACTAAACCTTCACTTACTTTGTTAATTATACTAACATTTGAGTTTACTTTAATTACTGGTTTGTTACATTCATGGAATGGGGGAAAAAGTTTTTTGTATTGATTTCAGAGAGGGAACCTGATTTTCAGTGGATATCACTAAAATGATTTTTTTCTTTTTGTTTTTTTTTTCAAATTTCAATGTAGCTTAACCCTGACTGAGTTCTATGAGCAAGATGAAATCTTGAAACTGAGAGCGGCAGCTTTGAAAAAAGAAGATGCTGATCTGCAGTTGGAGATGGAAAAGTTGGAACGAGAGAGGAATCTGCATATACGAGAACTAAAGCGCATTCACAATGAAGATAATTCAAGGTAGATAATAAAACCCCTCGTTTCTAACAAAAACATTTGTGATTTGAAACATACTAAATATTTTGCTCTGAAGTAGTACAATGGTCTCCATGTAAGAACCTGGTCTGCCTAAGAAGCTGCCCCTGCTAGGAAATGTAATTTTTTCTGTATAATTTACCCCTCCTAGAATCCAGCTTCCAAATAAAAAAATCCACCTAACGGCCAAGACGTGGTATTAGACACGTGAGTACTTATGATGTAATTTCACATTGCGACTTGATAGAAACCTACAGTGCTAGATGTGTGGTAAAATGGGGACAAGGATGGAGGGAACAGGTAGACAAAGGAGTGGAAGTGATACTTGATCTGTGACTGCATAATCAAGCCACATTGTGGACTAACCCATAAACATTTCTTTTGTTTGACACCATGTGGGACAAGGGAGTGCAATGGCTCTGTGGTTTGGTGTCTGCTTCAGGGTGAAAATAACTCACAGCGGTGAGGCCAAGATGGAAGGACATGAAGATCCAAAACCTGTATTTTTTCAGTCACTCGAAGGCACCCTGGTTTCCTCAGTTTAGGGAAGTCTGACATGTGGTCTCAGATAAGGGTGAATATATTTACTGGGCCCCATGTGTACATTATGCACGCTAAAGAACCCTTGGCAGTTCAAAATCGATAAAAGAGTAAGCCAAGTGCCACTGTCTGGATAAAATTTCCAAATTCTATCAAATTTCTACCCACAAAAATTCTCCGCAAAATCAGGCAGCTACTTACAGCTAAGATATCCTATTGTCTCAGGATTGAAGGCTACGAAAAAAAACAACATGGGACAGCACTTGTGATTGGCTTTGTGGATAAGGAGGAGTATATCTAGCCCTCTGAGTGGCCAGTTGTTTTGTTAGTAATATTGGTCTCTAAATGCATAAGCCACAAGTGCAATTATCCATAGGGTAGCATAGCACTATCATGTTTTCATTTAACTGATACCGCTATGCGAAAACTTACTTGATATTTAGCCCCCGGGCATTATTGATGTAATTTTACTCTAAGAAAGACCAGAATTGTTAAATCTATTTACAAGCTGTGCTTATTTGCCTAGATAAATATTTAACTAACGGTACTGATCAATTAATCATATAAAGCTAGTCTGTGATCAGATGGGTTGGGTAACTTTTCAATCCGCGAAGAATTCATCCACCCGAGAGTGGGCTTTTTTTTTTTTTTTTTGTCTCTTGGTGACTGGGTTCTTAGGTTGAGACCACTGTGCAAAGAAAAAACGTTAATTCACAAAGGATTTTGCCAAAAAATCTTGTTCACAAAAAAATATTATGCTTGGTTAGCTAGTAAATTCACCTTATTCTTCAGTGATATGTATTCGCCAAATGAAGTAGTAACTTTTTTTTTTAAAGGTACCTATCTATATAAGTGATAAAATTGATGTGCTATAATGATGTATAATATGATTAATCCCATATCTCCATCTATGCTCATTAATTTATCATTTGACATTAATCCCTCAGGTTCAAAGATCATCCAACTTTGAACGATCGTTATCTTCTGTTGTGTCTGTTGGGGAAAGGTGGCTTCAGTGAAGTTCATAAGGTAAGCAGTTTGACATATGAGAGTTGTGTATTAATAAATTGCAATGGTGCATGGACATCAAATTGTGAGGGAACGGTTTTTAACCCATTAACCTTTCCTCAGTGAAAAGCCAACCCATGTTTAAATAAATTAATATTCTCAATGAAGTTGTTAATATTCTCAAATAAGTTTTTAAATATTATACAGCAGAATCATTTTTTAAGTGTAACAGTCATGATGTTTAAAAATTACTTTAGAATAATGTTGGAAAATGAAATATGAGATATGACACAATGAAATCAGACTCTCTTCAAAAATTGAGCATATGGAGTTGTTGGAATCAGTGTTAATTAAGCTTATTCATTTCCCTTTCTGTGTATGAATAAGTTTTTGTTCTTCCTTAAGTAGAAGTCAAGCTATTGGCAATTAAAGGCGATGGGGGTAACTCGTTTTGCCGCAGCTGAATTTAGTGAGAAGATGGCCGATCACTTTAGTAAATTCTTGTTAATCTGTGTTCGCCTATGACACTAAATTAAAATTTTTGGGCCTTTACTCAATCTTTTTCAGCAAACTTGATTGATATTTCAGATTTTTAGACTGATGTAGAAGGATTCTATGAACGAAAAAAAATGCCTTAGAAATTCATTCACTGTTGAAAAGATATGATTTCTGCGATCGCTTCAGTTTGACGAGCGCCTGATTTCATTGTGTCAGATCTCATATAGTAAATTGTAAAGATAGAAAACAGAGATTTGAGATGCTGATGGAAGTAGCATAAGTAGCATGGAGGTGAAATGTTTAAAAAAAATAAAAAGGAACAAAAAGAATGCCCCTTCAAGGTGAGAATGAAGAATATATCTTCGCACTTTGTTAGCTTGTTTTAGTTGTATGTGTAGGAACCGAGTCGTGACTTAATGTGGTATTAAATTTGTTTCAGGGGTTTGACCTCAAAGAGCAGCGTTATGTAGCCTGTAAAATCCACCAGTTGAACAGAGAGTGGAAAGAGGACAAAAAAGCCAACTACATTAAGTAAGTATTCATGAACTTATATTGGTCTTGGGTTTGTGTGTAATTAAATGTTGATTATGCTCAACTGTCTGCTTTTCCTGATAGTATCAGATGTAAAAGTTCCATAAGAAATCCCAAAATGAATAGTCACAGTCAAAGATACTTTTAGAAAGTTGGCCACAATCGTGTCAAACAGAAACATTTCAATGCCTATAAAACTTAGATTTTGGGAGGAGTACATTGTATGGATGTGAGTGCTGAACTATTGACAACATAAAAAGAAAATTAGAAGCAACAGAAATGTGATACATCATGGTCAGAAACGGAAGACAAACCAAGAAATGCTTGAAGTAGCAAATATGAAAGGATCACTCATTGAAATAATAAGAGAGGACATGAAATTCATGAGGTATTAAATTGAAACACATAAGAACAAATTCTGGAAAAAAAACGATTACATCATGAAATTTTCAGAATTATTCAGTATGCATATTTCATGTATAAAGATGATTTTGCATTTTGTTACAAAGCTTCTTTGCCCTTAGATTAGATGATCACAAAGGTTACCTGACAAAATGGCCCCTTTTAAGGGGAGGGGCGGGTCCTGAGAGTGATTTTCAAAAATACTCAATTTAGGCTTTTTTAAGCATCATATTTGAAATCAGCATGTCCAAATTAGACGGAAAAAAGTGAAAAAAAAATCATCTGGATGGTTGGTTGCCATGGAAACGCCGCCATATTGGATGTTAGGCCCCCAAAATTGCTGATTTTCAAAAGCCTAAGGCTTCGGTGTTTTTCACTGGAATCGTCTCAAATTTTGCACACATATAGTATTCCCTTACCTAAATAGAGTTAAATATCGCTTTTTTTTAATTTGCCATAGTTTTTTTTTTTTTAATGAATTTCTGAAATTTATAGTTGGCAAGACGGGACTTTTTCTCATTTTTCTGTCACTTCCATAACATTTTCTCAAAAAGTAAACAAAATATTGCAAATCCGTTACTTATTGTTATTTTACATGTATGCAGGAAGATTCATGCCAATTTTCAAGAAAAGCTGTTGGTAAATAAAAAAAAGCCTTAAGGAAAAGTGTGCTAAAAAAGTAGGTTTCAAGATAATGGCGTCCCAAGTTTTTCAAGCAGTTCCATGTGACATAGTGTGTTCCTTTCACCTCAAAACATTCCAGCTTGATAGACTGGACCTCCCTCTTCAGCCTCCTTCTCTTAACTGGCTTTTTCTCTGTCTTCTGCATGCTTTTGTCTCGGTTGTTTGGCAGAATCCTTGGAATTAGTTCGATGACAGCTTATATGATGTAGGTATTGTTACTGTCTATCAGCTGTGCACAAGTAACCTAGTTTTCAGCTCGGCGGCACATGACCTATGACCGGATCCAATCATAGCGC